>CAJNIZ010046643.1:7013-21555 GCA_905231905.1 Symbiodinium pilosum
TAGGGTTTAGGGTTTAGGATGTGTGCCGTTGAAGCTGCTGCAGGCATTCAAGAGTCAGAGCGGCTGCCTGCAGAGGCCTTAACAGCAATTTTCTAATGGTCCGGGCATAAGAGACACAGATCTTTAGGACCCCTGTATAGGAATCTACTGCATCGATGGATCAGGCTCCTCCCCTTGCTTTCACCTGCTTCCGTAGGCACTACTAAGCAGCGACGTCTATGCCATCGCCTCGGCTGAAGGACACTCCGGACGTGGGGCTTTTGTTTTGAGCACCGATCTAATTTCAGGGCCCCGCCTTGGGGGGGTGGGGTCGGTACAATAAACTTAGATTAGAGTTTATTCCGGTACATGAAGGGTACCCCTGTTCGTGTAAATTCCCGTGTCTGTCTGCCCAAGTCCATTCCGAAAGTGCGGGATGTCTTTGCGCATCGCAAGAGGTACACAAAACACACACATATATATATATATCTTTCTCTCTCTCTCTCTCTCTATCCCCCCCTCTCTGTATGTAAGTTTGGATGTATACAGGGACTCATAGATCCAAATAGATGTGTTCACGAAAAGGACCCCCCCTTTCTGGGCCCCCCCAAAAACCTCCAAACTTGCAAGTTTGGAGACATACATAAGCTGGGTTGCTGTTAAGGAACTTAAATTAAGTTACCATAAGGGGTATATATAGTAATTAATATGGTTCCCCCAATATAGTAACTCAAATTAAGTTCCTTAACAGCAACCTAGTAAAGTTTGTGCGTGTTGTGTGACTTCGGCTTCCAGGCTCCGATCTCCTGGATTCGGTAGGGGCGGGAGGATCCCTTACAAGGGGTTCAAAGGATGTATGTATGTGCATACATTATGTTCGTTTCCATAAAGCAAGGGACCCCAATGTAGACTCCCCTCCAAAGGTACCCCTGAAATTGGGAAACCCCCATATCTATACACAAACATACATATATATATGTATAGAGATATGTTCATAAACGGATCCACGAAAATATTCGGAACCCCACGAATTCACCGAGATGTTCATGAATGCCGGAGCTGGATGCAGACCCTAAACCCTAATGTAAACCCTTGATTAATAAACCCCGCCTTAATAGGGATTATAATAGGGATCCTAATATTAGGGCCCCTAGAAGGAGGGGGTTTATTAATCATGGGTCTATATTAAACCTTAAACCGATGGAGATTCCGGCTTGCCGTATTTGACGTCTGGCTTCGGCGAAAATACCGAACGATTACGGGAGGCTTACTGAACATCTTGGGGTTACATGTTTTAGAGAAACCCTACCTGCACCCCAAAGTATGTAGAATAGCCTTTTGGGCCGTTTTTTAGGGAGGGTGTGGGCCATTATTTTACCTGCTCTTGAGGGTTTAGGTAAACCCTAAAAGCAACCCCAAGTAAGAGATGCTGGTTCAGCAGCGGGGCATGTCTAGGAGCCAACACCGGTGGTGGACGCAGCAACTGACGGCTGGCATTGGGCGGATTCTGATGCGGAGGCAGAGCTGTCCACAAGGGTGGGGTTTAGGGCTTAGGGTTGTTACAGAGACTTGAGCCGATCATAGAATCTCAAAGATCGTGGGTGGAAGCAGGTGGAGGTTTTCAATAAAAAGGGTGCCCTTTTCTTGGGGTTCCCATGCTGAAGACTACATTTTAATCCCGTTTTTGGACTCTCCCATGTGTTTCACACTCACAGTGCTTCTGGCACCGTGCAAGATTAAAAATACCTATGAGCCGCCACTCAGATATTCAGAAAGATATAGCTCAGGTATGTGCACCACATGGCCAAACTGGCTACCATGTTGGGTGGAAGGAGCTGCAGATCCCTAAGCCCTAAACCTTAAATCCTACATGATTCTCAGAAAAAACTCACTAGAGGTGCTACCTTGGACATCGTAATTGAAAACCATGTTATTAGGGTTTAGGGTTTAGGGGTTCAGGGTTTAGGGGGCTGTCGTAATTTTGCATGAATGCCAGTACATGTCTGGTCATGCAGGTGCCTGATGAAGACCTTCCATCACCACCCAGGCCCTTGGTAGTCTAAAGCTACCCGGTTTAGGTGTAGGGTTCTTAAAGGGGGTTAGACTCGGTTAGACTATATAGGGGTTATACAGAGTTTATGTGGGGTTATATAGCGGGTAAAGGTCGGGTTCAGGGCCGGGTTTTCCATCATGTCAGCGTTCAACGTGCAGGGTTGGATATGTTGGACTAGGTTTCAATATTCATCATACTCCTTAGGTCAATGCCCCCTATAGTAATGGCTCCTTAATATGGAGTTAATAGGACCTTAATATACCTACACTAGTACCTTGTGGTACCCATTACTGGGTGGGGGATTGACCCAACATACTCCAACGAATGAAAGGCAAATTCAGTGTAGGTAGGGTAGTGACATGCTGCTGCTGTTGCTACTGGTATTAGGACTGCTGCTGCTTTGTGGTGTGTGGTCCCGAGGTACGTTGTAGTACAGCCAAGATCGAGCACAGTCTTGCAGTACACCTTATATAACCCATTCTAGTAGTTGCCATTTGTTCCATCATCCCCATATAACCCAATGTAACCCTAATATTACCCCAATGGGTATCTATATACGAAAACCCTAAACGCTAAACCGCAGGATTCCACAACGGCTGAGACTGTCCATGCTCCTTCTTGGGGACGACGCTGCGGCAGTCAACCAGGCTGGAACCCCTGCAATATACTACATTATACTATAATATACTATAATATACTTTCATATATTATAATATACTATGATATACCACAATATACTATATCAGTAGGTGTAAATTGAAGAAACAAAAAAGGGCGTATTGATTTGGTGACTTCAGTCCTGCTTACTTCTGGCAGGGAAAGTAGCAGCAGAATACCCAGCCTATGTTTCTGCGAACGAGCACTGAGCATTGGGACAAAGTCATGAATGAGAATAGCTAAGTACATTTATTCTCATCGCGCGTGCTGGCGCTGATCGTTCTGATTCCCACCCGCATCACCATGATATTCGATTATTTGTGTTGTGCTTGCAAAATAGTACCATCTCGTCAAGTTACTATAATATACTATAATATACTATAATATATATATACTTTAATATACTGTAATATAATGTACTATAATATACTACAATATATTACAATATACTGCAATACTTTAGCTTGACCAAGGACCTGGATCTTGTGTTGACGACCTGCTCAGGAGATAGTGAAATATCGACCGCCGTCGCCAAGGTTAGAGGCTCCAACTTCTGTATGGAAGTTCCTTGTAGTTTATTGTAGTATGGTATATTATAGTACGTACATTCTAGTATATTATAGTGGATTAGAGTATATTATGGTATATTCTTAGTATATTATAGTATGTTATAGTATATTATAGTATATTATGATAAATTCTAGGCTATTACACCTACAGATTTGAGACATGTCCCTGGTGAGGACGTAGCTGATCTGTTGTGGGACCTGGAAGTTGCTGAAGAGGCAGGCAATAGCAGAAGTTGGGCTGACCACTGCGTTGACAAGTGGATGTTCTTGGAGGCTATCTAGAATAATATGCCATAATATATTATATTTTCCTATTACATACTTTGATATACTATAATGTATTAAAATATTTTATAACATATTTCAGTACAATATCATATACTACAACATACTATTTACAATATTCTATAATGTGTTATAACTTACTACAACATATTACAATACACTGTAATACTTTAGCTTGACCAAGGACCTGGATCTGGACTGTATGCCTCAGACAGCACTTCCTCCAGTGTCCGTGGCCAAGTCAAAGTAGTGGAGCCTGCTGGTTACTATGGTATATTGGGGATTTCCCCAAATTAGGGGTAATATAGGGGTTATATAGGGGTTATATAGGGAAAATGGAAAAGAAAATGGAAACTACTATTTAGGGTTTAGGGTTTAGGGTTTGGGGATTTCCCAAAAGCACGGGTACCTTTTTGGGGCTCCCTATAATGGGGATGATAGTAATTTGGGGTCTATATTGGGGTCCCCTATTTTGGGAAACTACCATATTGGGGATGTTATAGAGGCAGTAATGGAAAAGAGAATGGAGACTACCATAGTAGATTGCTGTTGCGGTTTCTGGTACCAAGGCCATCCGAGAAGAGACGTGGTGACGACCATGCTGCTGTCTCCACTGGTCTCGAGGATTCGCCATGCTCTGCCCATGCAATGCATGTTGTCGGGTGAGCTTCAATGTGACCATGCAGGGGTGGTGGCAAAACGAGGGCTTTCATGCTAGTTTCCTTGTGCGTACGGTTCTCTGGCAGATATGAACAAGGCAAAACTTGATGATGACATCATGGGCAAAGGTTTAATTCTGAAAGCGCTGCAGCCAGAGTCTGTCCTGAGAAGCATTTTCTCGGCGACTGTACGCAGCATTTGCTAGCCCTTTGCCTACCCTACCTTTTCCTTGGGCCAATTTCATTTTCTCGTCTGCTGCAAAAGGAGTGGGTTGTTCTAATTATCTGTATATATATATATATATCTCCCCCTTTACATTAGTATATGAATACAAATACACGTATATATATATATATGTCCGGCTCCAAATGCACATATGTGTATCCCTGTATATCCCCCTTGTGTCCCTACATATTCCTCCTAATGTCCCTACAATCCTATTCCCCTAAACCCTGAACCCTAAACCCTAAACCCTCAACCCTAGAGTGAAGATGTGCCGAAAGCCCAAGGATGAGCTGGTGCCGCCTGCAACAGTCCACGCTCAGTCCTCCCGACCTGGGCTTGTCCAAGGTTTAGGGTTTAGGGTTTAGGGTTTAGGGTCCCTAGAGATCTAGGGCATGTACCCATGGGTTTGGATACCGGGTTTAGGGTTCAGGGAATATGAAGCCCTTACATAGTGTATTTGCGACCCAAAAACCCAGGTCAAAAACCTGGAGGTTACAGACGTAAAGTCCTTGATTGTCAGTGGATAGTCTCGCATCAAGATGGTTATAGGAGTCATAGTAGCATCGGAAGTTTTAGGTGGGTAGTTTGCCCCCATGTAAGCCTTACATAGCCCTGATATAGTCTCAGTATCCCCATATACACCTTCCCTAAACCCTAAACCCTAAACCTTGAACCCTAAACCCTAATATAAGCCATATGTAATGGTAACCACCTGAAAACTTCCTTGGTAATATGAGTAAAGTGATAAGAATGACCGTAGCTTTGATTAATAGTCAAAGTACTAGGTTGCAATACTCGTAAGAGTAGTAGTAATTGTCATAATAGTCATAATAGTAATATTAGTAAGAACAGAAAATATTAATCATAATAGTAAGAATAAGGAGATTAATAAGAACAGTAAGTAATTCTATTAACAATTACAGTGATGGCAGCTCAAGTATGAGTACTGGTCAAACCGGGTCCCGTTTGGTAAAGCTAGTGGTGATACTTAAACTCATGGAAATAATAGACCCTAAACCCTAAACCCTAAACCTTAGTACTAGCAGTCGTACTCGCAGTGCTAGTGTGGGAAGAGCTCCTGCATGGAGGCTGGTGTAGAATCATCTATGCCGCATTCTTTTGGGTTGCTGTTAAGGAACTTAAATTCAGTTACCATAATGGGTATATACAGTAAAATAATACGGTTTCCCCAATGTAGTAACTTAATTTGAGTTCCTTAACAGCAACCCAGTCTTTTGGGTATGGGGGTGCTGTTGTGCCGTGGAACATGGCAGGCGACCCTATCGCTCCTTCGACAGCCCTTGCATGATGGTGGACAAGGTCCTGTAGTAATAGTTGGAACCATGGTAGTAGTAGCAGTAATAGTAATACTCGCACTAGCAGTCATACTAGTAACATTTGGATGGACCCCCCACTCTGTAATAGTGACCCTAATATAAGTATAAGAACCATTATCCCTTATAGTCACTACTACTGGGTGGGGGGTCCACCTAAGTAATAATAGCAGTATAATAATAGCAACATTAGTAGTACCAATAGCAATACTAGTAATAGAAGTAATATTAATGGTAATGACAGTTTTACTAGCAATACTAGTACTAATAGGAATAATTGTAATAATAGGAATAATAGCAAGAGTAATAACAGTAATAACAGTACTAATAGTCATAATAGTAATGATAGTCATACTAGTATTAATGGTACCAATAGTAGTAGTAGCTTCCATTTTCTTTTTCCATTATCCCAATATAACCCATATATAGTTCCTAATATAATCCCTAATAGTAAACTAAAAATAGTCATAGTAGTAACACTAGTAATAATGGTACTAAGAGTAGTAATAGTAAACATTGTAATTTATCCCTTCCTGCGAGGTGGTGACCTTGGTGGACAGGCTTTCGCAGCGCTTAAGCTCTGACATGGATGGTGCGCACTGAGAATCGTGTTTGGAGTATTGATTGGGGTAACATAGGGCTTGTTTAGGGTTTAGGGGTTTAGGGGGTTGGGGTCTAGGGTTTAGGGCTTCAGAGTTTTCCGGTTAAGGGTTTGGGGTGGATATATGGAGGTTTCCCAAATTTGGGGTACCTTCCAAGGGAGTTTACAGGAGTCATATAGGGGAATGCAGAGTTTAGGGTTTAGGGGCTTAGGGTTTACGCCCTGCAAAGTGAAAAGCTTAGCCTGCTTGGGCTCTCAGGCACTGTGCACCCCACTCCTCGCTCACCGCCGGTGCTGGGGAGATTGTCGCGAGCTGTCGAGGCTCTAACGCAGTTCCTTATACATTCCTATATACCCCTATATATCCGTAGACATGTACATATACATATGGGTGGTTGTCTTAGGTGCCGTTTTATAAAAGGGATCCAAAAAGGGACCATAGTTTTGACAACCACGCATATACATACCCTGCTCTACATCTCTAAATGGTAGTTTCCCAAAGAGGGGACCCCAATATGGACCCCAACATAGACCCCAAAGTACTTTAATCCTTATTCCCCAGACCCCCAAACTGGTACCCTTAATGTTGGAATCCCCCAATTCTCGGCAATTGACCTGTCCATAGGATGTCGGGGTTTCCCCAAATTAGGGAGATGGACAAGAAAATGGAAACTACCACAATGGAGAGTCAAATGGAAAATCTGTCCCTGGTTTAGGGGTGGTTTACTAATCCCCCAAGAATGGAGAATCCAATGGAAAAGAAAATGCAAAGTGAAATGGAGCCTGGGATTATATTCAACCTTAAACCCTAAACCCTAAACCCTAAACCCTAAACCCAGCAGGCAGGAACCAAGTTCAAGGACGTGACCATTCCGGCCATCCGATCCATCGCCCGTGAGCAGGCCTGCCATTTCGCATGGTTTAGGGTTTAGGGTATAGGGTTTAGGGTTTAGGATGAGAAGGAGAAGTTTTCATGTGGGGATTGTCCTAAATTACTGTCAATTCGGGGTCTTATATTCAGGTTCCTATTATAATACGGGGCCCTATATAAATTTCTCCATTCTGGGAACAGTAATTTAGGGAAACTCCCATGTACTTGTTGAGAAGGAGAAGTGGAAGGATATCTAACCTTAGTAGAGGGGATTCTTTTATAGGGGGAGTATTATGGGAGTTATCAAGGGGGATATTTGGAGTTTAGACTATAGCTCAAAAAGTTAGGAACATGTTTCTGACATGGGCCACGCTGAAGGTGTGAGCTTGAGTACGGACTAGCTTTGACTTCTTATTGCAAGATGTGTGGCTTCAAACGAGGTACTTGCCTTACTGGGGGTTAGCAAGGAATAAGGGATCATGTTCTGATTATAGGGAATCTAATATTCCCTTATTCCCTTCTAGCCGTCAGTCAGTTACTTTTTGCGTGTTAGCAAAATCCTCCGTTTGCAAGAGATCGATTCACAAAGCTCCTAGGTACTCTTAGTGAGGTTTACATGTTACCCTAAAGGGTCCAAGTACTCAACAACCATATACTTACCCAAACCTTGTTCTTCAACTAGTAGTACCAGATCCCAAGCACCCTGGGGTTTAGGGGTTTTCTGCATTTCGCGCACAGTAGCCACGAAGCATCCTTCGTGCGATGTGGTCAGTGGATCTGAGCTGAAGTGCTTTGGCCTAGCAAGAATGATGTTCATAGTAGTAATGGTAGTAATGTAATAATAATCATAGTCACAAGAGGGATGCTGGTAATAATGGCAATACTTGTAAGAATAGTAGCAATTGTCATAATTTGACGAATGACAGTAATCACAGTGATAACAATAATAATAGGATTAACGAGCCGCAAAAGCATTTCATGCAACCCGCCTGCTTTCCCTTCCTTAACGGTTCCAGGCTTGTTCCTCGAGGTTATTTAACTACCCCTAAACGGTCCCGCTACATGGCCTTCATAATTCAGATCCTTACCTGGATCGTTATGGACCCCACATTCTTCCAGAAATTTCTGCAAAGGATCCCCAAACCCAGAAGGTTTAGCCGTTCCCCCAAACCCTAAACCCCTAAACCCTAAACCCTTAAACCCCTAAACCCTAAGCCCTAAACCCTAAACCCTTAAACCCCTAACCCCTTAACCCTAGACCCTAAACCCTGAACCCTGCGACCCTTGATCTCCTATCAGCTGGGTGACTGTTAAGGATTTTAAACCAAGTTACTGGGTAGGTCTCTGGGATATTTAATATTTTCCCTAATGGCTTTAATAAGGCCCTATATACTAATATTTTTCAATGGGTTTTAGGGGCCAACCTAAGTTACTATAAGAAGGGCAATTTTTCGTCTTTTTTTTAAAAACTATGTACCCCTATTATGTTAACTTAAGCCCTAACCCTATATACACCCTTATTATGGTCACTTAGTTTAAGTTCCTTGACAGCAACCCAGATGAATGTATCATCGCAACATATACCCTATCAGCATAGAGTAGTCCGTTACCCCTACATAACCCCAACCCTAAACCCTAAACCCTACATAACCCTATAATTCCTGACCCTATAATTCCTGTAGCTACTATTTCCTGTTCCATTAACCCTATATAACCCCAATAAGCCCCTTTAAGGGGTACCCCCGAATAGTAGTTTCCATTCCCTTTTCCATTATCCCTATATAACCCCTAAATAGTCGCTGTATAATCCCTACATCCCCTATCCCCTTTATAATCCCTATACAATCCCTAAATAGTCCCTATAAAGCCCTCATACAACCCTAATATATTCCACCCTAAAGAGTAGTTTCCATTTTCCACTATCCCTATATAACCCCTAAATAGTCCCTATATAATCCCTATATCCCCTATAGAACCCCTTTATATTCCCTATATAACCCCTAAATAGTCCTTATAGAGCCCTCATAAAACCCCAATATATTCCACCCTAAAGAGTAGTTTCCATTCTATCCATTATCCCTATATAACCCTAAATAGTCCCTATATAATCCCTAAACAGTCCCTATATAATCCCTCTAAACAGTCCATATATAGCCTTCATATAATCCCTGATATATTCCACCCTAAACTAAACCCTAAACTCTATATAACCCTAATATATTCCACCCTAAATAGACCCTAAACCCTAAACCCCTATGTAACCCTAATATATTCCACCCTAAATAGACCCTAAACCCTATATAACCCTAATATATTCCACTGTAAATAGACCCTAAACCCTATGTAACCCACCCTGTTGTGCCTGTTGCCAGGCTGATGATGGTAGGCCTCCGCCTCCGTGGCTTGCCGAGGCCGCTTTGGACCAGTGGAAATGAGTTTAGGGTTTGGGGTTCAGGTTTTAGGGTTTGGGGTTTAAGGTCTAGGGTTTGGTGTTTAGAGTTTAGGTTTAAGGCTTTGGGGTTTAGGGTTTAGGGTTCAGAGTTTAGGGTTTGGGGTTTGGGGTTTAGGGTGTAGGGTTTACGTAGGGTTTAGGGATGAACCATGGGTCTACAGTAATAATGACAGTAATAGCAGCAAAAGTACTAAGAGCAACAATGGCAACAGTAGTAATTTTAGTAGTAATGATAGTAATAAGAGCAATCATAGGAATGATAGTTGTTTTCCAAAGCTTGTTTGACACGTTGGGGATTGACTTAGTTGATCTGGTGTGCGCGTCTTTGTTTTTTCTCCGTGAGTCTTTTCAGTTCTAGGGTGATTCTGGTGTTGGTGTACCACGGCGTAGTGGTTTTGGCTGGTGCAGGTAAACGCAGCACTGTTTGTTCTAAAGCATTCTTAGTAGGTAGCCTCAAGGGTGCAAGATGTTGGATCAGTCCTGAATATGTAGAGAATGCCTTGCACTGGTGCTGGCATGCAACACGGTGGAAGGGACTATCAGGGCTTCCCTGCTAGTCATTGCAACTGCCCAGACTTCAGCTATTAGCATCGCATTCAGATAGACCAGGTCTCATGCTTGACCACAGGTCCGTCTCCCCTTTTTACTCGCCGTCTGCATGTTGCAGGTCCTGTAAGTGTAGAGATTTCGGCTGTCCAGCCGTCCTAGCGCCGCTCTAAATGCCTCAACTTGCATCAGTGCTTTCTGGCACGGTTCAGATGATGGCAGGAGGTGCAACCAGGGAGCAAAGCGGCTGCTGCCGAGAAGCACCACACAGGAGAGGCAGGTTAAAGCAAAAGTTACCGCTGGTATCCATGGAATGGTGAAATGGATCCTCCTAGTAGTCCCTATATGACCCCCAATACGGTAGAATTTTCCATTCCCTGCTAACCAGAGGTAAGACAAGCAAGCTACCTCGAACTATTCGTTGCTTCGGACAGCTGGTCGCAAGTGTCAGGGTCCTGTGGACCCTCCGCGTTTCAACTTTTGCATGCATGGCCTCCTAAATTTAGTTGCAAACTGCCATGGCGAGACTTGTCTCTATTTCAAGCAGCCTAGGGTACAGCCCATCCAATAGAAATCGCTTGTATGGCTGCAAGATGTGGAGGTGCCATGCATCTATTCCTTCCTCCGCAAGCAATTTGCCGACGTGAACTTGCACAACCGCAGGCACCATCAATTCATCATGGAACCATCTTTTTAAAGCACGATTCCCTTGCGCAGGTGGGTGACAGAATCAGACTTGATCTCCTTTGTGAGCGCTCGGGCAAAGCGCATGGGCGAAGCTGGGGCTTCAGAGGGCCTCTCCGTTTCACATAAGATCCACGGCCCGGAAAGCCCCAAGCCCCAAGCCCTAAACCCTAAACCCCTAAACCCGACTATAATTCAGCCATATTGACGACAACGCCCAGGTCCCTGCAGACTTCCAGGATCTTCTTCGGGAGAGTGCGAGACGCAGGGGCCCCAAGAGCAATGGCCTTTGATAGGCCCTAAACTCTAGACCCGGAGCTCTAAACCTCTGCCGCTTCCAAGGTTACAGGGTGGAGGGCACAGGGGCGTTGATAGGTTGGAGACTTCGGGAAAGTTACGGGTTCTGCAGGCATACAGGCTCTGGCTGTTGTAGGTTTGGAGAGCTTCAGGGGTAAAGACTTTAAGGGGTTGTGCCTATTTAATATGTTTAGGATTTGATCACGAACTGCAGTATTTGTTTGCTAGGTTTAGGGTTGCAGGCTTTGCGTGGGGTTCCCCGCCACAGCTTTCCTGCATGAGCTTCAGGAGTTTCCCAGTCATCAGCAGTCCTCCACCCCTGCCAGGCTTCAGGTTAGTAATACTAGTATAATAGTAATACTAGTAATAATCGTAATACTAGTAATAATACAAAAATTGTCGTAATAGTAATATTCGAAATAGTAGTGAATGTAATAATCGTGATACTAGATGATTGTAGTAATAGCAATAACAGTAACAATAGTAATAATAGTAATAATAGTACTAATAGTAATAATCGTAATATTAGCAGCAGCCATGCAACCATGCGCAGATGAGGCTGCTTTCATCAAGCAGCTGTGCGAAAGGAAGGAATCCGCTCAGAGGCAAATCCAGAATGCCCTAGATGCCACTTTCTCCCTTTGCATGTAACGCACATAAGGTAATTCCCCAAAATAGGGGGACCCAATATAGACCGCACAATACTATGATCCTTATTGTTGTGACTCCCCAAAGGGTACCCCTTAATTTTGGGAACTTCCTTGGTGTTTGCGTAATGTTCTCTGTACAAAGGTCTTTGGAATGTGTCTTGCCAGGAAGTATGTAGCTAAAAGGCATGTGCGGGTGAAAAGCCGTAGGGATCGGGCCGCGGCTGAGTGACGCGCATTGCTTCAGGACTGGGTTCACTTTGGCCTGCTTTCGGTCTCGTCACCTGCGGCGCCGACGCAGCTGCTCAATAGGCCGGGGGTGTGCAAGGTTAGTGTTGCAGCCCGTTTGTAACCTTACAACGGCAGGGCGTGCTCAGCTATGCTCAGCCACAAAAGTTGGGCAGGCGCTTGCGACGTGAGCTGGTCACACCGGCTGTTTCTGGCAAAGAACGCGCTGCTAGACATCAGTAAAGAGCTGTGCTTGCATCTCCTCGGAGATGCACTTGTGATTCTTTTCATTTTCTTCACGGCTGTGCTCTTCTTGCTTTGCCATGGTTTGCTGATAACCTCTGTGCCTGCGCGTGGCCATTGTCAGAACCCAGTAAGGGCAAAAACCTCGTAAGAAGAAAACGGCATCCATGGTGATTATCGTCGTAAATGATCCCAGCATCAGCTTGATCGTACTGTGTAAGCTTTAGAGTACTTGAGTCTTGACTCATCAACAAGTAATGTGGCTGCCATGACAGCGTCTTTGATAGGGTAGCACGTCGAGTGTCCTGCGGACCAAATGCACCTGTGCCTTCTCTACGTAGCAATTTGTGGATGGATCTGCAGAGGCCAAGCAGGGCCAGTGAGCAGCGAGGGTGACTGTTTCAACCCATTGTTTCAACCGCATTGGGCCGGAAAAAGTGACATACGACACCTTGCCAGCAGGCCAACGTCGCAGAACTCCCTAAACCTTTGTCCATTCTGGAATCTCAAGCCGGCATGCTGCACAGTCTCTTTTGAGGATGAGCAAAGAAAGGCATACCAGCTTTGGAAGAGCCACTGGAAGAACAAGGAGGCACATTTGGAGTACTTCCGATCGCAGATGGAAGACTTTGCCATCAGCAAGGGCTATCATGATTCGTCCCCCATCCAACGCTCACTCTTTGACGCAGCGCTGCGGAGTATCAGGAATGTGGTCGCAACGTATGGCGTGTGCTTTGACACGCTCTTGGAGTATGTTGCAGGAATGCTGTGCTTCTCATGCCAGCCTCACTGGCATCATCAGGTCTTGCTTTCAGAAGACCACTCAAGAGTCCTGCTGCTCAGAATTGAGGAGAGCTCGAACAACGAGCTCTGGGACCACTGCAGTGCCTTGAGTTCTGCAGCTTGGGAGCTAGATCACCGAATTCAAGATTCCATGCTGGCAAAGCGCATTGCCTCTTCTTATGTGGACTTCAGGATGTTTGATGACAGGATAAGACTGGCGCAGTACATGGAGTCAGTGGGGCGCATTATCATGCGTGGTGCAAATGAACACGTCATCAAGAAGACCCCTGCCATCACAGAGAACGTGTCCAAAGTGGCACTGCCTCGTCGATTGAGCGATCCTAGAAATGGTACCAAGGATAATCAGACTGTACAGGGGCAGCTGCGAAAGCTTATCTCTCCAGTTGAAGATGGCCGTAAGTCCGGCTTTGTCTTCCATGTGTTCCCTCAGAACCCCTTGCCAGGAAGCGGCAGACACAGACATTTAAGCATGCTTGGAGGTTGCCTACTGCTCTTCCAACATTTTGTCTAGTGTCTCGCTGCTCCTTCGCGTAATGAGGTTGTGGCAAGTGCAGCGCTCCCCATGTTCATTCATGAACAATGAGAGAAAAAGGAGAACTAGCACCAATCGGCTCACGATGTTGGTGTTTTCGTTTCCTGAACTTCTGCACGGGGAGGCGTCTAAACTCCATAAAGGGGGTTATGTAGGGGGTTGTCTATGGGATTATATAAGGGAGTATTATAAGGGTTACTAAGGGGGATACTAGGAGTTTAGACTATAGCTTATATGAGGTCTTGATTCAGACTGGTGTTCGCTGTCGAGCAGTATCAGGGTTGCTAACTTCTCTCAATCGCACGATCACCGCAAACTACTCGAGTCTATGAGCTCTTCTGTACTGTGCGAAACCCAAGTTCTCGCCAGTGTAATATCCGATAGGCCCTTATGGTCATAGATTTTAGTACACAATATTATACTGTCGTATATTATCGTATATTATGGCACATTGTAATATAGGTAGCATGAGTGTTTGGCCCCACTTCCTTTTTTGGGCGAAACCCCGAGAAGCAGTCCAGCTTCAGCCTTCCTTCACCAAGATCCCGAAACCACAAAGCTGTGAAGTAGGTTTTAGGGTTTCGGGTCTAGGGGCACATGATAATGGTAGATCATAATATACTGTAGTACATTATAGCACAATATGGTATCATATAGTACAGTAGACTCTGGTATACTTCAAGAAGTGGATGCCGTACTGAAATCATCGCAACAAAAGAGGATGGAATCTCAGCTAAGCCTTTGCTTGCCAAGTCTTTGGCCACTTGCCAGGCGGTGAACCCGCAGTTTCTCAGAGAGGCAAGGTGAGCTTGTAGACATTATAGTACAGTATAGTACGCTTTTAGTATACATTATAGTCTATTATAGTACATTAT
>CAJNIZ010046644.1:16367-28007 GCA_905231905.1 Symbiodinium pilosum
AACTCCCATATAGGGTTTAGGGTTTGGAGTTTGGGGTAGGGGTCTGCGTGTGCGGGGCCCCATGATGGCCAATCTCGTATGCAAGAAACAGAATCGTCAAGGTGTCTATTCTGAGGCCCCCATAAGAAGGAATATAAAGTGTCGGGAACTACTTGGGAGCGCGTATAGGAAGTATGATGAAGGCACATTGGGTTCTCCAATGGGGCCCCTAGATTTGGAAGCCTACACGTTAGGAGCGACAATAGTTTCAAGATGTCTGGCTTGAGAGGCAAGCCTACGCCAGTCCTTATCGGCAGAGGATTGCAAGCGATTTCTCCACTAAACCCTAAACCCTAAGCCCTAAACCCGAATTCCAAGCGATCCACCTCAAACATACTGTCCACAGACGGACGGTGCAACACACCGAAGATCAGAGCAATACCCAAGACCTCCAAACTCCTGGGTAGCTGAAAAAGATAGTGGGTTTTAGTTACTGCCATCAGGAAGCCAGGCTATTTACTGTGTGTTCAGGGAATGGTTCTTGATTTAAATTCCGTGGCAGCAACGCAAATTAGGATGCCCTCACATACCCAAACCATTACCTGGACCCCAGAATTAAGCAACATAAATGCCAAAAGCCAATAGAAATTGCCAAATTTACCATCAATCATTCTACATACCTTGGGTGTTCAGGTAGGATGAATGTTATAGGGACAACCAGGAGGGACCTCGGGGCCTCGAGTTCTTACTTGATGGGCCGAGATATAGGCTTCTAGGGGCCCCTTTAACCTTCCAAGAGGTTGTAGAGGAGCTGTATAGGGTTTACTGTTAGGATCCAGTATGGGGCAGAATACTTAGAATAATGGAGAAAAGAGACAAGTATGTGGAAAATCAAATGCAAGCTGGGTTCATTATAGAGCTTGATCAGGGTTGTATACAGAGGACGATCTATTCAGAATTGGGTTTGCGGATGGTTTCAACTACAGCTATACTGTAAGGATTCTGAGAGACTAAGGCAGGTAGGTAACCCTAAACCCCAAGCAGTCAAGCATCATGTTGCGCATGGCTTGATCGCCCCCCTTTCCTCCGAGGCAGCAACTAAAACCCTATTGTTTTGGGCTTAGGGGGTCTGGGGGCTTTGGGAGGTTTAAGGGTTTAGGGCGTCCTGGAAGTTTCGGGGTAGGCATGGGGTTGAGGCAGGCTTGGGGGTCTAGAGTTGAGGGTTGTTTGATTTTCTCTTCAAAGCCGCACGGTCCTGGAAACGTCTCATATTTGAACAAGGGGCATCCCGACAAATGAGCCCTACTGCCTCCTGGGGTCTAGGCGTTTGGGTGGTAAGAATCTATGCTTTTACTGCTTGGTGCATAGCCGCTTCATACTCCCCAACAACATCCCTTCAACTTGCGACCCATTCCTTCATTCCCTACAAAACACGAACCTAAACCCTAACACCCAGGGTTCAGGATAAAGGAACTTGTCAAGCAACCTGGAAGCCTGGCGTTCACACGAAACAAGCACTGTACCTACAAGAAAGGATGTACAAGGGCTGCTTGAATAGCTAGGTTCCCCAGTAACCCTAAACCCTAAACCCTAAATAGTAGTTTCCATTTTCTTTTCCGTTATCCAAATATAACCCCAACATAATTAGTTAAAAAAAGGCACCCTCTGTCCAACTCTTCAGCTTTAGTAGGAAAACCCATCAAAATAGAAGGCAAAAAAGGGTACTACTGGGGTACCTGGATGGGGCTGCCGTTCCTTGGATAGCCAGGTAGCTTAGGGGTTTAGGACTTATCTGGACCCTTTAATGCAATTCCTTCTAGGGTTTCGTGTCGTATTTTGGGGCAGGATGCCTCATAGGAATCCCAAAAGCCTATTACATTGGAGGGCTTAGGTTCTGTGACCATCCAGGTAGATTCAAGCGCTCTATTCTCTACACTTTCAGATCTTCGGCCGGCCGGCAAAAAACATAATAACCCCAAAAACCTGAGCCCAACAGACAGAGCCCTGAGCCCCTAAGTGAGCTATAGTCTAGACTCCTGGTATCCCGCTTGGCAACTCCTATGAAAATCGCCCCATATCACTCCCCTTTAAGGAAGCTAGATCCTAAGTCCTAAGCCCTAAACCCTATATAAATCCCCTTCAAGGAGGTTAGACAATAGCTCAAGTAGACTGTACAAGCTGAAAGCTGAGCATGAATTCCTGAGATATTTTGTGCCCAAAGCCTAAACATGCATTGCCCGAATGTAGGGCTTAGGGCGTGGGATTTGGGGTTTAGGGTCATAAGCTTCGCCCAGATTTTGCATGGGTTTCCCAAACACTCCCCTCCAAGATTTCCCCGATCGTGAGGCTGGTTTGGAGCTACTTCACGGGGAACCTTTATGGGGGTAGTGTATAGGGGGTCATGCTTAGGGAACTCCTATAAGCTAATGGTTGAAGGTGTAGGAGTTCGGGCCAACAAGTCATTATTACAGCAATACTGGTTTGTCAAGTTGAGGCTCTATTGTTGGGAAAACTGCAGCGCGTGGGGGTAAGGGTGCGCTACGACTACATCAGAATTGTACGGATAATAAATTTGAAGGTTTTTGCAAGAGGATACATGGTAGTTTTCACACCAAGCGGGGGCCTTAATATAAAGCCCAATGTACTATAGCCCTTGCTATCTAAACCTGAAGTCCTAGGCCCTAGACGCTAAACCCTCAACCCTAGACTCTAAACCTCAAAGCCTGCACCCTGAATCCACAGGAACACAGCGCCTGTAGCTAGGTTGAAGGGAGATGGCTCAAGGACAGCCTTGGCTAATAGCAAGTCATGATGTCATGGTAATAGTAATAATATAGCAATAGTAATAGTAAGAATACTAGTGACAGTAATAGTAATCGTAATAGTAGTAATAAGGGTAGTAGTTATAGCAACTGAGTTGGTTTACGGCTGCGATCAGGCCAGGTTTCCTTTGACGGTGCGAATAAACTAGGCTTATGTCTATGTATGTAGATACAGCGTTATTACGCAGGGGACTTCTGGGGATACGAAGCAGTCACGGAGCAGGTTATACTGACACCCCGCCAAGTAAACATGGACCCGGAAAGGGAGCTGTCGAGAGAATGGTGGTCTGCAAAAGATCACTTTCAATCCGCAAGACTTTGCTATAGCCTGATGGGTATTACACAAGGTGCAAGCCTCGAACGAATCAATCAAATCAAAGACACATGGACGTGAACAAGAAAATTACATATGTCACTTTCCCTGAGTAGGAGGGCACCATTATCGACCCCAAAAGACTATAATCCCGACTATGGGCACCCCAAAAGGTACCCCGGGTTTTGGGAAACCCCCATAAACTGGCAAGATTCTTGAAGACCGTACGGTTCAATGCGCAACACAGGCTCTGGCCACACTTCGATAGCCCTGCGTGGACATCCTGATACATCCCGGAACCCTTGATCCTCTCATTCCTCGGAATTATGAGACACTCAGCCCAGAATACGGAGAGATCAAAAACCTGAGCCGCTCTCTCAACAAATCGCGAACCCTTGAAAGGTCTGTGACCTGAAAACTTGAAGCCTTATGAGCTCAACCGTTCGACAACGAAACCCCACAAAAACAAAACAACACGCACAGCCTAAAGCTTCAATCTATTACTCTTTCTGTTCTCACTTGCCCTCTGTGAATTTCAATGCAGCAGCGGGGCAGCGCTCGGGGTCCCACCCTGATGAACAGTCAGTTTCCGAAAACAAAAACAGGAGCGGGTGTTGGGAACTCTGGGTTTAGGGTTCACGGTCCAGGGTTTAGGCACTGTGTGAGGATGGTTTTGGGAATCCCAAAACGGGTCTGGAGTTGTAATCTTCACAAAGTGTAGATGGCTAAGGGTTTAGGGTTCAGGGGCTTAGGGGTTTACGGGAGTTTAGGGCTTCGACACTTGGAGGGCAGGTGGTTTACGCCACACGGTTTCAGCATTCTGCATTCAGATTCTTCAAGCACATGCACTGCTGCTGATGACCGGTCATGTCTGTTGTGGAAATCCTGATCCGTCGTGCTTCCCTTATGGCGGGAGATCCTCGGCACAACCTTCGTGGCCAGCTAACATCCTCGTTTCCATTTTCTTTTCCAGTCCCTAATCCCTAAACCCTATATAAAGGGTGGCTTCCATTTTCTTGACCAGTCCCTAATCCCTAAACCCTACAGGGTAGCTTCCATGTTCTTCTCCAGTCCCTATTTCAATTTTCTTTTCCAGCACCAGACACTCTAGAATTCTGAGATCGTGGTTTAACCCATTGGCAGTACACACGAGATTCTGCCAGCTGTGACATGTTCCTTTCAGAAGGAGGCCCCAACAAACAACTTCAGCTCCAAACCCTAAACCCCTAAACCCTGAACCCCTAAACCCTAGAACATCATGTGGCAACTCTCTAGACCCGACAACCAAGCAACTATTTTCTTGAAGTTGGGCGGAGGGACTACGGAAGTAGCTGGCCACCCACATCACAAACTCCTACTTGGACCCCAGAAGTAAGTACAATCATAGTCTAAAATCCACCTAATTAGCTCAAAGGGCCATATTCTACATACTTTTAGGGTTTGGGCACAAGCTTAAACCCCAAGTTCCGAAACCCGCACAACTCAAATCAACATGCACAAAGTTTACAGGACATCTAAGCCCAAACCTTGTACTGCTCGTGCACTGTCGCAGTTCATTCTTGTATTTCCGAGTATCTTGCCTGTAACAAAGCACACACACAGCGCCGTAAGTTGTAAACATTTCCATTAATCTATGTATTCGAATGGAGCATATACACATCTATACAAAGTACGAGTCCACGAGTAGCTAACGCTAAACCCTTGGAGGCTTTTTTGAGGCTGCTACGGTTTATCCTAAGAACCCTGCATGACCCTAAGTACCCCATACCTTTATCGGGGCTTGTAGGGCACTACAGTGTGCAAGGTGATGCAGGATTTCTAGTATCAACCGTAATCCGCGCATTACAGGGCCCATAAACTCCTACATAAACCTAGCTTATTTTTCCATTTTCTTTTCCGTCCTTTTCCATTTGATTACCGCCTAAGGCACCGACGTACATTACACCATAAACCCTACACCCTAAACCTTATACATCCCGTCCTAGGTATTGAGGCCTCTGTGTCAGGAACTTCATCTGGCTCTTCACGGCTCTCTGCTTCATCAACCTTGGGCATGGTTTAGGGTTTGGGATTGAGTGGGGAGGGTCGAGAGTTTGGGATTGAGGGTGTAGGGTCTGGGATTGAAGGTTCAGGTGTTTGGGTTTGGAATTGAAGGAGAAGGGCTGAAGAGTCAGGATGCAGGATTTTCTGGATTTAGGAGTGAGGGTTTGAGACTCAGGGCTTTACGGCTGTCACAAATTGTATAGGGTGAAGGTCTGGAGTTTTGAGGGCTTAGGGTAACACACTGGCCTGCAGTTTGAAGTGTTCCGGCTTCAGCTTTCAAAGTTGCAGCCAGGTACGTCTTTCCCCTAGCTCCACACAACCCAAGAAATGCACATCAAGCACTACAACGAGCGCGGAGCTAATTTGCAATAGCAACCCCAAACTTGGGGCCCTAAACCTTGCACCATAAAAACCTACCCTAAGGGTCCAAAGACCCAAATAATAGGGTTTAGAGTTTAGGGTTTAGGGTTTAAGGGTCCAAGGACCCAAATAATAGGATTTTAGGGCTCAAATACTATACTATTAATGGTATTTGGGCCCTAAAACCCTATGATTTAGGTCTCTGGACCTTTAGGGCTACATGAGCCATAGTCTAAACTCCTAGTATCCCCCTTGATAAGCCCTATAGTAGTCCCCTATATAATCCCCTATAGAACCCCCTTAAAGGAGTTTAGACTATAGCTCAAATGCTCAACCTCATCCTAAGCCCTACGCCTTCTTTCAGGTTCCATGCATCCGAAGAATCTAGCCGTAAGCCACCATCAGGCGTTGAGTACAGGGTCTAGGGTTTAGGGTTGAGAACTGAAGGCCTTTCTGGTGACTGGCAAGTAAGTGGGAGCTGGAAAAGAAAAGGGAAACCACAATTTGGGGTGAGGGCTTAGGGCTAGGGATGTTTAGGGCATAGAATGATGGAATGAATCCCCATACTAGTCCTTGCGTAATCCCCAAAAAGGATCCCCAACATTTTCCCTGCCAGAAAGAAGCCCTTAGCCCTCTTTTGTGGCTCCCCCACAGTTTGAGTTTTCAGATGTTCTTCCCTAAACCCTAAACCCTAAACCCTAAACCCTAAATGTTCAGCGCTTTGAGCGAATCATCTACTGTCGTAGCACCAAGTTCGGGAATTTAGGAACCTAACTTCGAAACCCTTCCCACAGTACACATGGGGAATTGTCAAAATTGATGGTCCCTTTTGGGTCCCCTAAATTAGGCCCCGTATTATAATAGGGACCCAAAAAGGGACCACAATTTTGACAGTCCCCCACATGCACAGCTTCCATTCTGTGTTCCATGTTCTTTTCTGTTTGATGCTCCGTCATTTTACTTGAAGAGGCCCGTACAGTATTTCCCTTAAGCCTTGCGAACCTCAAATGCTCAACACTGCTGTAGACATTCATACTGTGGAAGGCTTGAGCTGTAGCCCAAAACAAACCCTAAGGGTCCAAGGACCTAAATAATAGGGTTCTAGGGCCNNGTCCTTGGACCCTTAGGGAAAGGGCGAATGGTATGAGATACCACATGGTTAAGGTTCAGGGTTTCAGGCGGCTAAGGTTAGGGGCCGAGGGTTTAGGGCGCAGGCGTTTGTAGCTTGCGGCGTACCGTCACCTGCGAGTAGCCATGAGAAGTGTTTGGGCGTACATTCCTGAAACTGCTCTACGCCAACGTCGAAGCGCACACTGGGGTCATATTGGGATAATGNNGGAAAAGAAAATGGAAACCAATATTATAACTCGAACTGACTGTTTTGAGTTCGCATGTTCGCTATCGTTTTTGTTCGCGTTTTGACAAAGGACAAGCCCAACAAAAAAACTGCCACCGTAGCCCTGTGTTTGGCTTGGACCGTAGGGTGGCAACTTCTTCAACCGCAAACCTTTCAAACCTCGCTATGACGATTCACTTTCTTGTAGGAGAACTTCGAGTCTGAAAGCGCAAATTTCAGCAGTCTGGAAAGATTGAGCTGAAGAACTTGGAAACGTCTTCCCTGCTGCAGAACTGAATGCCCTTCCTACCGGAAGACCTCTGGAGGGTTGTCAAGGGGCTGTGAGAAGTCATGGTGCCTGTTGGGATACCCTGAGTATTCAGCGCCGTATTACAGTGGCCACACTACAAGGACCATAAATTTAACAACCAACTTTAGCATTAGCGCTTATCCTTCTCTTTATGGCTTTCCTAAAGCTTAACTCCGACTCTCAACTCGCCATAGATCCCTGGGGCCTTGAAGGTACAACGGATTTCAGCAACAAAACACATCCTAAGCTGCAGCAGGAAGGCCAGCTTGACCACCCACCTTGGTCATTCTTTAGGAGGACCCCCCGCCCTGTAATAGTGGCAATAAGGGGTAATAGGGATCATATCAGGGTCCTATCATCTTCCTACTATACCACTGTTACTGGATGGGGGGCCTGGTGAGTCATTCTGCAGGAAAGAATCAAAAGAACCCAGACATTCAGGGTTCAGGGCTTGGACTCAGCTTGGCGGGTGCTGTAGGAAAAGCCCTACAAACCCCTAAAATGCCAACCTCAGGAATGGCCCTCAAGTTCCATCAACCAGGGTTTGGGGTCGAGGGGAGAATGCCAAGGTGGATCCACAGTTTCACTAACTTGGAAATAATGCTCTTGAGTGACCTGATGCTGGTGAGCACCACTGTAAAGAATGCTGTATGCCGCTCATAATACTACAGGCGATGCAGGAGTGTGCATGGTGAGGCTCACGAGACTTGTTTTGCACCGTGAAGACGTTTCGTCGAAGCTAGTTTTCGTGGGATGTATTGAAATGTGGATGGTTCAGGAGAACATCATCTTACAGCAGCTATGAAACAACAAACACGTTGTAACCACATCAGACAGGCGCCGCTTCATGATCGGTAGTTACCTGCGATGTTGATGTTCCCACCAATCCCTGTCAAGAGCCACTGAAGCAACAGCTCAGACGAACAATAAAACGATTGCTCATTGCAGAGGGCCAAACAGTACACCGACAAGCAACATACACACACGTATCAGAATCCGGTTCACTTCACTGGGTGATGGGCACCATCCATGCTGGAAATCTTACCTAATTACTGGCTTCTCAAAATGGGGTAATTCCCGTGAGGGAGGCCAGTGATTAGTGAGGAGGTAAGGCGTCCCTGTTCTGGGTTACGTAAAGGAGAATTTTTGAAAACCCTCGCATTTAGTCCTGTCAACGGAATTCAGATTCAATATCTTGAGGACGCTTAGCCCGTCCCAGGTTTACAGGCGTTGCAACATGTAACCGAAAGCGTCAATCCCAAACCCAAGCCTCTCACATCCTGAACATTCTGTGGTCTCCTGACCCACCAATAGTGCTGTAATGGGGACATATAGTCAATAGTGAACCTAGAAAGTTCACCTGTTTCCCTCGAGGTGGCTATTGCTGGGGGGGGGTACATAACCAGAGCCATAAAGCCAAAGCCTGAACCCCAAACCCTGATCTCTAAGCCCTGAACCTTGAACTCTAAAGCATACCATGTTCCATGTGATTGTCCATCTGATTCTCCACTGTCAGGGTAATGGCAGCTCTTTATATATCCCGGTATACGCCCTACTGAACTTGAACTTAAAGCCTTGAAACCTTAGCTTGGCCAAGTTGCAGGCGGCCACGCCTCAAGAGTCGAGGTAGGAGGCGCATCTCTTGGAACCAGCGGTCCTTTTTTTTGGGGAGGGGCTGAGGTTGCCCAGTGCTTAGATAGGTTTAGGGTTGAGTTGAGGGTTTGGGGTTTGAGGTCATTAGAATGTTTAGGCTGTAGAGTGTAGAGAGTAGATCCTATGCCTGAGAGATTAGAGCTTAGCGTTCATGGCACAAATTTGCGATTTCTCCAGATGCGCGGGGGTGCCTTGCTGCCTTAGGACTAAGGATGTCATGCGGCCCCTACACACATACCCTAAATAGCAGTTTCCATTCTATTTCCATTATCCCAATATAACCCCAATATAACCCCAATAGACAAGAGCCAAAGCGCTTCAAATTTCTAGATTGTAGGTTAAAGCTTGAGGTTTCAGGCTTGGCGCTTTAGGTCTGCCTTGGTTAGTAAGGACAGCAACATACAAATATCGGGGTTGTCGCCTTCTGAGATTTACATTGTCTTTGCTGTGACCATTTGGGAATCCTTGAGCGGGCTCAACATAATCCTCTCTGATCCCAATATCTTCTCAGGGTGCCGAAAGGCCCCCGATTTTGAGAGGGCTGGGATTCAGGATAAGAGCAATCTAGAAGCCGTAGGATGGCGTAAGGCGTGCGGAATTAGCCTAGTGGAGAATGAACTGGACAAGAAGATGGACAATCACATAGAAAGTGAGTTCATCCAGAGATTTATAAGGGTTGCCAAGTTGTGTCTAAATAGCTAGAATTTGGCGTTGGGTCTGTTATGCTATCTGTCTTGTATATGGACTTCAAGGAGACAAGATTTGCAAGTTATCCAGGCTTCTACATTACCTGAAGGATCCCGCCGTCTGCGCACTTGCAGCCCTAAGCCCTGAAACCTACAACCATGAACCTGAACCCGAAACCCATAACCCTAAACCCCCCAATAAAGGAGTCCTAAATCCCAAAAAACTGAGCCCCAAACCCTGGCAAGGGATTTGGGGGATAAGCTCTCTAGGTTCGGCTCTGGATTTTTTTCCTCGGTGAACCTGGAGTCATGCGTTCCCCTACTAACCCGCCCCCAAGCTTCCACCTTAAATAACCTTAATTAAGCCTAAGTGTCCCTAGAAAACTTTATTCAGGGGGGTACTTAGGGGGTTATATACAGGGAGGAATTAGGGGAACCCTAAACCCTAAACCCAAGATGGAAGAAGGAACATCGAAAACCACCCATCTGATGGCCTTGTTATGGGCCTTGGGAACTACCAACCCCTTCATGGCTGAACCCTGAACCCTAGGGTTTAGGGTCAGGGTTTAGGGTTTAGGGTCAAGGATTTTTGGTTTTGGGGCTTGATGGGGCTGGGCTTCAGGCCTTGCAAAGCCAAGGACCAATAGCCCTGACAGTTACGTTGTTCCTTTCGGCCGGCTCTGCGACAGAAGGCGATGAAAGGTCTGGACTGGTGCCGACCGTCTTTCTTGTCAAAGTTCCCCACCCCTAATCCCTCAACCTTAAGCCCTAAACCTTGAACCCTGAACCTTAATCACTAAACCCTCACTTTTATGAAGGCGGGCTTCCTGTTTTCAATGTCTCACCCGCCAACAGGCCTCCTCCCGTGTTAAAGGAGCCAAATGGACCCTTCGCTTCAGCAAGGAAAGGCCTAGATATCTGCGGAGTGAAACGCAGGAGTTTTCTGCAACAGAGATCCATACAACAGCTGTACCCGAGCACCCCTCCGAACACAGGTACTCGTGTTCTGGGCGGTGTATACCACTATGCAACACTGCATACAATCATTCCACATGCTGCCAAACCCTAGGGCTCCAAATAGCCCCATGTAGGTACTTTTTATAGGTATTGGGGCCCAATGTAGGTGTTATTTATAGACATGGAGCCCCAGGGAAAAGCAATTGTCAAATCCTCAGGACCGGTCATCCTCAGGACCAGCCTTCTAAGCGTCTACACACGCCAAAACAAAATGTGGCAGCGCTTGTCAACATCAAGTTTGAGGACAAGGCATAGAAGTTTTTGTATAGACAGAGCTGACCCTGAAGGTAGCCTGAAGCCTTAAACTGCTGAACAAACCTTTGGAGCTGATACAGGCTGAGATGCCTTTTTCAACTTCCACTGCTGGAACAGGTTGAATGTTCCCTGCCCCTCTGCAGTGTCACTGTCCTGAGCGCACTCAGAATTCGGTTTTCTTGGGGGCCGGCTGATGTCACTTTCTGTGGGGTTTAGAATGCACTTTGCCAGGTGCATTCATGTTCTGACGACATGCTTTCCAGGGTTCTGCCATGTGTTTGAGCGAAAGCCTCTCCATCTAAGGCATCCGAGTCGTAGCCCCATCAAGTACTCAAGAATGGGTTGGGGTGTGAACATTTTTTCAGAATCAGAATCCCCGTATGTACTCTTCTAGAAGTGTGAGTCCCACAAGGGGCCTATGTTGGTCAGAAAACCACATGGTAACCTCTTGGCATGCGCGGCGTTCACCAAAGTCGTACACGTGACTCCAACGTCTAACACCTATCCCTTAGGTGGACCCCCCAGCCAGTAATAGTGACTATTATGGATAATAAGGAGTATATTACGGTCCTCTTATATTCCTATTATACCACTATTACAGGGTGCGGGGGTCCTCCTAACCTATCCCCCAAACCCTGAATCGCCAAGTCACTTGTGACATCAGGAAGTGCATGCACACGCGGCCCTTCGGACCCTGCAGCTGAGAGAGCTTCTTGGGGCTGAGCATTTGAAGAACTCTAACCCTAAGGGTCCAAGGACCCAAATAATAGGGTTTTAGGGCCCAAATACTATAATATTAATGGTATTTGGGCCCTAGAACCCTATTATTTAGGTCCTTGGACCCTTAGGGTAAGGTAGGAGCTATG
>CAJNIZ010046645.1:9468-25243 GCA_905231905.1 Symbiodinium pilosum
TTAACCCTATATAACCACAATTAACACCCTATAATCCCTACATAACCCCAATATATACCCTATTATACTATGGTAGTTTCCATCTTCTTTTCCATTATCCCAATATATCCCCTATATAACCCCCAGTTAATTCATAACCCTAAAGTTGTCTAGTGCAGGAAACTCACATCTGCGGGTTCAGAGGCTGAAGTTAGGATGTAACGTGAAGCACTTGGCAAACATCAGCATGCACCTCGTGTGAAGCCGAAATGCGAACAGCGGAGTAGTGGAGAAAAAAAAAAAAAAAGACCATGCTGACGATCACCAAGTCAGCCCCTAACGGTCCCCTTGGGGTTTTAAGACAAAGGGGAACGATGATTGACAACCAAAAGACTGCAATTGAGGTATCCAAGCCTTAAATCTTGATATTTCCTACATATTTGACCCTTCTTGCTGCAGATGAACCTTGTCCAATGACGACACCTTTTGCAAAAATCTTAATGCAGGGAATGAAGGGATTGTTTCGTCCCAATTGCTACAGTACTGGGGAACCGAAATTCATCAGGAATATGAATTTATATCACAAGCTACCAGAAACTCAGAAAGCAGATTCTTGGATACAGGCTCCACCTTAGCCCAAGTCGACCCTCGAAAATCCCTCAAAACAAGTACCGGGATGTACCGGGCCTTCATCCAAAACCCAATTCCAATTCGAAATCCTGCCTAAATCCTGCACTCTACCCTCGAAACCCCAAAAATCTACCTGCTAACACCCTAACATTGCAACCTGACCCTTGAAACCCAGACCCTAAACCCCGAATCTTAAGCCTAAACCCTAGCCGAAGCCCCAAACCCTGCATCCTACCCTTGTGCTTGGCTAAGAGGCCGGGGTTCGGAGACGTCGCTGCGCGCCCTGCCTCGGAATAAGACTACTTGCAGATTCATGGGCGGTGGACAGCGGGGAGCCAAGGACTGTTCGTGGATTGTGTAGAGGGTATAAGGACATGTGTAGACCTTGGTGTTCCCAAAAGTTACGAGATTGTTATAGGCTTGGCTATGCAAACCCTGACTTTTATCATTAGTCGAAGCGTCCTGGTGGCAAGACCCGCCAGTTAAGCCATTCTGGAGGTTTGGCTATGCAGATTTTGTTATACGCTTTCAGCTCCATATGTAAACCCTCATGATGAGGATTTTATTTGGTCAGCATTGATGAAACGCGTGCGTGTGCAATGCCGTCAGCAGCTTTTTCCTCCAACCCTTTGGGTGGCTTGCTGTGAAGGAACTTAGATTGAGTGAGCAATACACTCCTTCTTACAGTAACTTAATAGTTAACCGCTTGGGTTAGCGGTAAACGCGGCGCAACAAGGCTTCGAAAGGCAAAACTGCTCTTCTGCTGGACTCCTATTGAGCTATAGTCTAAAGTCCTAGGGTCCTCCTTAATAAACCCCAAAAAAACTCCCCTATATAATCCCGTGTATCTCCCCGTTTCAGGAGTTTAGACTATAGCTCTATTGGGGGGCAGGAAGTTCCATGATCCTTAGCCAAGCCTGGAAAAGAGAAAACACAATGATAGGGTTGCTGTTAAGGAACTTAATTTCAGCTGTACTATCTCCCTATAATGGAAAATCAAGTGGACGAGAAAGGGAAATGAAATGGAAAATGAAACTGAAACTGGGGAATATAGGGATTCAAGGAACTTCGTTTAAGTTACTATATTGGGGAACCATATTAAGTACTCTATATATATATCCATTATGGTAACTTAATTTAAGTTCCTTAAGAGTAACCCCAATGAGCATCTGTCCTACCGTCCTACACGCAAGGACCCTTCAGCCAACACTGCAAACTGGAAGCCGGGACCCCCAGACCTAAATGCGAAATCAAACCCTAAAGATTCTAGGGTTTAGGAGCTTCCATTTTGTCCATCCCTTTCATGAAGCCCCCAACCTGCAAAACAAATACCGCACCCCCCCCCCAACCCCTCCAGCTCAGACATCTTTTCAGAATAAGTTGGCAGAGATCTCTGGTCCAAACTAGGGAACAGAAGAATGAAGAGCTTCGCTTGTTCCTCTGCCTCCTTCAATACTCTGCCAGAAAGGTACAACCTTCATTCACACAACTGAACCATTTCCTTAAAGCCCTAAACTATGAATGCTCGACATCCTGGAGCCTAACTCCTATCCTGAATCCGAATTCTACACCACACACCACAAACCCTAACCTGGAAATCCCACATGCCATGCCCTGACTTCTACACCCTGAACACCAACTCCTGGCCCTCTGAGCCCCCAAAATACCCTTAAACCCTAAAGCCTAAACCCTGAGGCGCTGAGTTCTACATCTGGAAGCTGAAGAACCACGGACCCGCATTAGAAAGGTTATAACTCTCAGAACAACCCCTATGCAATCCTTAAAGGAGAGCAACGACAGGCCTCGCATAATCCCTATAGATCCCTGGGGTCCTTAAGGGCCTAAGAGAGACCCCTGTTGGTTTCAAAGAACTAAACCCTGAACCCTAAACCCTAAACCCTAAGCCCTAAACCCTAAACCCTAAACCCTAAACCTTAAACCCTAAACCTTAAACCCTAAACCCAAGGCCATCCCTGCTTTAAGAGAACCCCAGGCAGCAGATCCAAGCTACGGCGCCACGAAGGCCGCGGCGCCAGCAAGGCAGAGCCTGTCAGACGGCAGGGCTTTTTTCGGGGCTTCAGGGTTTAGGGTTTAGGGTTCAGGGTGCAGGGTTTAGGGTTCAAGGTTTAGGGTTTAGGGTTCAGGGTTTAGGGTTTAGGGTTTGGTAGGGTTTAGGGTTTGGGGTTTGGGGTTCATTCAAGAATGCAGAGATTATAGGGGTTAGGGTTTAGGATTTTTATAGGATTGCAGGGATTCTAGAGGTTATGGTTTAGGACTTAAGGGTTACGGTTTAGGATTTAGGGGTTATGGTTTAGGATTTAGGGGTTATGGTTTAGGATTTAAGGGTTATGGTTTGGATTTAAGGCATCTGGTTTAGGATTTAGGGGTTATGGTTTAGGATTTAGGGGTTAGGGGTTAGTAGGTGCAAAAAAAGTTGTACAGGCATTATGGAGGAATCTACACTGGTATCTACGCCTTAGCGTTCTGGGGGGCTTTGCGAGGATTTAGGGTGGTGGAGAAACACTAGATACAAGTTATATCTTATAATCTGCTATGATCTTAGCTAGGGTACGTGTATCCTCAATTAAGCTAAACCCCAAACCCTGAACCCATACCTATGCATGAACCTCGAAGTACTCATATGACACTTGGGACTATTCAAGGTTCCGCGTACCGGCCGGAACAGTGGCAACCTCCTTTGTATGGGTGATCAATTTAGGGTTTAGGGGTAACCATATACAAAATCAGGTAACCTAAATTCGGGATAAAGCATTTTGATACACATTCGGAATAGAAAATATTGAGACAAAATTAGGTAGCCCAACTTTGGGATAGAGCATTGGAGTCTAGGGAGGGCTACAGGGGTGAAACGTCCAGGAAGCGTGATCACATGCTTACCGAAGAGAGCCTGATGACGATGCTTGCACAGTGCTCTCGCAAATGCTTGGTGGGGCCGGGGCTGTTTGGAATTCGGAGGGAGGTTGCAGGTTCAGGGCATTTGTAACCCAACTGTAACTGATACCTATAACCCGATCGCAGATTGAGGGACTTGGGGGGGGCGTATACTTGGGTGATATAATTACAAATATAATGGGATTATAATTACCTCCAAGTATGGACTGGGATTAACTTCGGCCACCTTTGCCCTGAAAGCGTGTTCCCGAGGCTGGGGGTCTCAAGGCTGAGGATACAAAGGGGCTCAGGGGTTAAAAGGTGAGGGTTTGGAAATAATGCAAAATAAAATGGAAACTACTACAGTACCCACCCTAACCTGTACAGATGAAATGGCAAAGGCCCAACAAGTTCCGGCTCCTGGATCCGAACTCTGGGCATGCGCGACAAACTTTCTAGGGTTGCTTTTCAGGAGCTAAAACTAAGTCACCATAATCTAGATATCTAGCCTACTGTCGTGATAACATGGTTTCCTTGTCACCGTAACTTGGATCACCCAATACTCGGTATAGAAGGAACAGATAAACCCTATTCCAATTTCCATCATATCTTGCGGTCACTAGTAGTGGATGTGGGCCTAGACTATATGTTAACTTACGCTAAGTTCCTTTGCAGCAGCGCAACTTAAAGTCCAAAAAGTAAAGACACAGCCACGGCACACTGCGCCCACGGCTACTGTCGCACTTGATCTGTAGGCCATTTTGTCCTAGGCGTCGGGCTTCCAGAGTTCAGGGGTCGCCTTCTTAAAGTTCCTACAAGAAGGTAGGTAATACCTTGCTGGCACATTGGGAGCGAAACGTTTGGTTTGCTTATACAAGATGAACGGGCTACTGTAAACGCCTGCATGACTACCAACATTAGGGTCCTGGATTCCTTGTAAACAACGCAATCCTAAACCCTAAACCCCGAACGCTAAACCCACAAGCCAGTATAGGCTTTCTCAAGTAGACCTCACAATGGTATTGGTAATTTGTGCCACTGCAGTGCAGGTAGGACGCAAGGCCGAAGGAGCGGCTGTGGGCTAGGCATACGAGGTCAAGTAGGGTCTAGGGTTGACCAAAGTTGCCATCCCCTGTCTTGAAGTATCCAGCTTTGGAACCTAGAATACACACCCAGACTGTGGGAGTCCCCTTCAAAAAGGACCCACAGAAGCCTTACCCGGCTTTTGGAACTTCAGTCTCAAGCCTTGTGGAACCCAAAACAATCCGGGGAGGGCCCTATGCCACTTGATACAATCCAAAAAGGCCGCATGTTCGGGTTTAGGTCTATCGATTAGGATACCTGAAAAGACAATAACTAAGCAGAAAGAAACTCCTTGGGAACTTATTTCAACTGGACCCACCCACAGCAAAAAGTAAGCCCTAGACTCCGAACACCCAAACTTCAAATCCCTAAATCCTAAACCGTAACCACCCCCAAAACAAGCGGCTTCAACTCCTAAACTCGTAGCCCTGCATCCCAAACCTTCAACTCCCAAAATAGTAGTTTCAGGGATTAGGGTTTAGGGAGTAGGGTGTAGGGTTTAGCGTTTAGGATTTAGTTTCCATTTTCGTTTCCATTATCCCAATGTATCCCGTACATAACCCTTGAATGGTGGGGAGTGTAGGGTTTGGGGATTAATGTGGAGCTTAAGTTCTTCCGGCTTTGGGTGTTTGTATAGGGATCATGGACAAGACAATGGAAGCTACTCTTTATCCTTAAGCCCCATTCAAGCCCCACATTACACAACAAAACCCTACACTCGCCCCCATATAGGGCTTATATGAGGATATATTGGGATAATGGAAACGAAAATGGAAACTACAGGGATTATAGGGATTATATAGGGGCATAGTATAGGGGATTTATTGGGATAATGGAAACGAAAATGGCAACTACAGGGATTACAGAGATTATATAGGGGCATAGTATAAGGGGATACATTGGGATAATGGAAAAGAAAACGGAAACTACTATTTAGGGTTTAGGGGTAACCCCAAGCCCTAAACCAGGGCAAGCAGCACTGCACTGTGCAACGCGCTTCGATCTAGGAGGCGCGGCTTCAAAAAAGTGATCCCTTGAGAAGACGACCGCAGTGTAGGGCATTTGGGCAGCTTAGGTTTGATTTAAGCTTTTGGAACCTAAACCCTAAACCCTAACCCCTAACCCATTTAGGGCTTCGGGCTTTAAGATCAAGGCTGAAGGCTTTATGGGCTTGCCGGGGTGTGAGAATCGACGTGATTTTGCTACCCGGAGGTTCATGGGTAGTCGTCAGTGGGGCTATGGGGACCAAGAGTAGGTAGGCTGTCAAAATTGTGCCCCTCCCCTTTTTTGAGGGGCAGCCTATATACCCGTAAATCCTAACATACAGTAGCCTGCGAAGGTCATGCGAGGCGAACATGCTGATCATGACGCATGTCGTGATGCAAAACAGGCTGTAGGGATCCTATAGGGGCAAAAGAGACTATGGGGATCTTATAGGGGCAACATAAGGTTTAAGAATAGTACTCTAATAACGGAGAATCAGATGGAACATCACATGGAAGATGAAATGGAAGCTGGCTGTTTAGAGTTTAGCGTTTTTGGTTGTTGGCGGGGAATGGACAATCCTATGGAAAAGCAGATGGCAAATGACATGGAAGGGAGAGGTCTATAGGGATATGTGGGGGGGTTAGGCTGAACTTGCTGGTGGTTAGTAAGGAAGTGGAAGCTACCATGTAAGGCTTAGGGCTTAGAGAATGACAAGAAAAAGGGCAACCACTGTTTAATTGGGGATGACATGAGCTATAGTCTAAACTCCTAGTATCCCCATTAATAGCCCCTATAGTAGTCCCCTATATATTCCCCTATATAACCCCCCTTTAAGGAGTTGAGACTATAGGTCACATGAAGGCTACTAGGGGGATCCACTCCCCTCTCTTCAGTACTGCAGGCGATAAGAGAGCATCCGACACGGGGGTTTCTATAAATGAGGGGCCCAGATAAATTCCAAAATACTGTAATGTAGACCCATGATTAATAAACCTCCTCCTTTTGAGGGGCTTGATATTAGGATCCCTATTAAAATCCCTACTAGGGGGGATTTATTAATCATAGGTCTGGGTTAGCCCATAAGCAGGAGGACTCCCAAAGAGGAGCCCTAGTAGTTGGAAAACTCCCGCATGGCAGTCGTGGGCCGCGGCCCTTTCGAGCTCTTCGCCTTATACATGACACCTGCCACGGAGTTGCTCGAACTCCCGCCCCACCCCAGAATGGAATATAGCCCCCTTTAAATAGATAGAATATGGCTTCGGGTATCGTACAATAAGATCCCCATACACCCGATCTTCTATCTATTTAAGGGGGGCTATAGACCGAAGCTACGAAACTGTGACCTTGCCTGAGACACATCTTACTCATGCCGACTGATGCAGTACCTGTCAGAGAAGCAGAGGATCCTACCCTGGACCCTTATTCAGGTAAAAAAGGAGCCTGCTTGTAATAGTCTAAGAAAGTTTGTGCTTTCATTTTGAAGTTCCTGAAAAACGGGGTCCTGGAAAGCGTGAAGTTATGCGTGTACCATACGTAAGCACAAACTTCTGGAGCATATAATGTAGCCGTATGGCGCCCTGGAAGCGCGAAGCAAAGATCAAGGTAGGCATATAACGAATTACTACGTGTTATCTAGAACTGTGAGATACCTATACTGTAAGAAACATAGGATGTTACCTGATTGTAACTTGGGTTTCCATGGTTTTCCCCATCTAGCCCAGGATAGAATCTCAATCTTCGAACCCTCAAGCTTGTCAAGCTTTCCCTTATGCTCCCACAAACCCTACAACGGTAAGGTGCTCCTTTTTGGTGCCAGGCGCTAGATGCGTTTCCCAGCAAAAGCCTTGCGCAAGGGAACTGAAGTGAATGATTCAGATCGAGGGCTTAGTGGATATGACACAAAGAAGGGCTTAGGGTGTAGGGTTTAGGGTTTAGGGGTGTAGGATGAGGGGTTTAGGGCTCAGAGGAGTCTAGGGTTTAGAGTTGGGGGCCCGAGGTAGAAACAAATCGCACTGCAAGGCCTCCAATTCTGACATTCTTTTCTTGCTGTCCGCATGTTAAAGCCTGCAATAAGGAATGCACCCAATATAGTACCGTTGTCTATTCCAATGAATATTCAGCTTGTAGTTTTCTTCAGGTTGAACCTTGGCTGGAGGCCTCCAATCCTTGACGGACTTGGCCTACCTAGACCAGAGTTTTGGGCCATTCCTTAGGAGGACCCCCCACCCTGTAATAGTGGTATAATAGGAATATGAGAGGACCCTAATATTATCCCTATTATCCCTTATAGTCACTATTACAGGGTGGGGGGTCCACCTAAGCCATTTCAGGCAAGCCTTGCTGGCATCCTTGGCTCAGCGGGGAACATATTTGGGAGGTCCCTATAATAAGGTTTAGGGTTTAGGGTTTAGGGCATGTTGCGGTCTAAATTTTGGTCCCCCTATTTTGGGGAAACTACCATCTGTGGATTTTACGGCATCATGGAGGATCCAATGGAAAACTTATGGAGACTGCTACATTAGTTGGGGGCTAGGCCTCACGACTTCGGATAATGATGGAGAATTACATGAAAAATGAAACAAGTGTTTATCAGCATTTTACTGGGTCATTGGTGATGTGCCATTGTCGGTATTGAACAGTATCCCGACGCGGATCCCTAGTTAAGACTCGTGTACGGACAAGTCTGACTCTCAAAATGGAGTAGGCAAGGGCCGCTCCACTGGTGTTCCTCCACCTTAAGCAACAGGAGGTATATAGTCCCCCTTGAGTACATCGAATGTGGAGTTCCCCAAAACCATGATAAGATCCCTACATATTTATGTATATACACCCTATATTCAATTTACGTAAGGGGGACCACATTTCAAAAACATGAAACCCCTAGAAGCTCGAATCCTACGGAGACCCGCTCAGTGTTTCACGTATGGATTCTCTTACAATCCTGCTCACACTCCCCCCTAGGTTCCCGAGCTCTGATTGTATAGGGTGGGCAGGTGATCAGGAAAACCCATGATTCACAGATGTTGGCCGGCCTCAGGCAGTGGCTATGCGCTATCTTTTTCTGTTTCTTCGTCAGCTTCCTGCAAAAGGGACAGGATTCAGGGTAACGTTTGGGCTTCGAGGCCGAGAAAAACCCCTTTGTTAACGGGCGCTTGTCTTTCTGCGGCATGTTGGGTTCATCGCTGGCTTGGGACATTGTAGCTTATGTGGATACGGAGTTGAGAGTGGAGTCCTTCTCAACCTTGCCCGTGCCCAACCTTGTCCCCACAGATTATGAGCATTGCCTCTCCTCGCCTTTGGGACATGCGCAGGATATTCTCGTCGGGCAATGGAAAGAATATGGTTTGGGGAGGGGAATTCTGCATGTAGAGGTATTGTAGGATTGATTAGCTGGGGCTCCACAGCGCGCGGCAAACTTCAAAACCCTGACCTCTGCTTCGCAAGGAATGAAGGAGTGGATCGTTAAGTAGCCTCTACATAATCCCATAACATGGACAGTTTCCTTGGTCTTTTCCATGCCTTGATTCTCTGCTATCCAGAGGTAAGACCCTCCACTCCAACAGCCAAACATTGAAACTCAAACCTGGAAATCCAAAATTGAAATCCCACATCCAAGAACATCATACAACTAAGCCCAAAGCCGTTCCAACCAAGACCTTTACCCCCCATATCCCAAACCCAAAATCCGAAACCCGTGAAGCCCAGTTGTTGCCATTCTCGGAGTCCTGCGGAAGCTCCCGCACCTCCTCGGCAATCCAACGGTTGGTCTCGCCTGACAAAATCGAGCACCCCTAGGAACCTTTCAAGGAATGTTTGCGATGGATAAGGCTTTGGGGCCTCAAAACTGGGGTACTGTAGGGACCCTCGGAATCTATAATGATTATCAGGGATTGTGGGGCCACCCTATGGGTCATCTAGGATTGTTTTGAGGTACTCCCAGCAAAGAATGGGGAAAAGGAGAATGGGGGATGGATCTCTACATATGAGCATCCCAAAATAACCCCTTTTCTGGTTCTGCCGTTCCCAAATAAGACCTTGCTGAAAAACAATGGTCTACTTGGAGTCTAAACTCCTAATGGGAGTTTCCCAAAATTAGGGGTACCCTTTCGGTGGTCCCTATAGTGAGGCTTATAGTATTTTGGTGGTCTATATTGAGGTCCCCTACTTGGGAAAACTACCTAATACCCCCCTTATATCATAAAACCTATAGTAGTCCCCTATAAAAAATCCCTTACATAACCCCCTTTTAGGAGTTTAGATTGTGGCACACATGGAGGTTGCACAAGGATAATAGATGGGGGCAATCTGTGGTTTCCAAGGTCCGGCCTCGACAATCAAAACACCCCTCATCATACTGGTTTAGGGTTTAGGGTTTAGGTTTAGGGTTTAGGGTTTAGGGTCTAGGGCTTAGGCTTCAGGATTTAGGGATACAGGATAATATGGGGTGTTTCGCAGAATTAGGGGTACTTTTTTTGGGGCTCCTATAGTCAGGATCATAATATTTGGGGGTCTATATTGGGGTCCCCCTATTCCCTTCTTCACCACGAGCAGCCAGTAAGTCATAATCGTCTGCGAACCACCTTTAGTGAACAAGCGCTTTTTATAACCTAGCGCTGGCCTGCGTCCAGAAGCCTTGTGTCTGTTCCCTAAACCCTAAACCCTAAACCCTACATGCTGCAACCTCGTCCATTCATCCTAGAGCCTAAGGCAATGCAGAGCCTGCATAACTACTGGGTTGGCCCCTAAAGCCATTTGAAAAATATTAGTATATAGGGTCCCTTATTAAAGCCAGTAGGGAAAATATTAAATATCCCAGGGGCCTACCCAGACTACCAACATAATTTTGAGGTCCATTCGACGTACACTGTACCGAAACTATGCAGGGAACTCAGGACCATCATTTTGGGTAATTATTTTGGCTTCTACATTGAGCCAGTGGCCCCAAAAAGAATGTGTGGGCTCCCGACCCCACTTGTCAAAGCAAACGTAGAGCTTGACCCCCGGCAGCTTCTGCTTGAACCTGAGTAGCCATTGCCCTAAACCCTAAACCCTCAAGCGCTTGGGATCAGGTAAACCCTAAACCCTCAGAACCCAAACCCTAAACCCGACGTGAGGCAGGCGAAGGTTGGTCATTCTGATGGTTTTGGATGCGTCCGACTGCCGGATCCAAGTTCATGTGGTATGTTTCTGGAAGGTGGCATGTAGCGATGGCACAAAGACACGAACGGCGCTCCTGCGCCCATACATGCATTAAATCACTATTACTACGGCTACTATTATTGTTACTACTTGCTGTGATGACAGTTATCACTATGGTTCCTATTATTACTATTAAGGCCTTTGTTTTCAGGTCCTGGCTTGAAGCACTGAGCTGGGGTTCTCGAAGCCGCGGCCCCTTTACAGCCCTCATCTTGCTTGTTGTTTGTAATGGTAATAGTTATAGGCATATCAATGGTAATAGAAATAGTGGCAAATAGTAATAGTAAGCGGAATGAAGGAACGGAAAAGCAAATGGAAACTACATTAGCAGTGCTATTGGGAATTCATCTGGGGCCACAAAATGGATCAGTTCTCCATTCCCTCTACTAGTAAAAACCTTTATAAACACAGCTTCCATCTCATGCTCCGTGTTATGTTCCATTTGGTCCTTCCTTCTTGGGATAATATCCCCTAAATCCTAAACCCTAAACCCTGAACCCTACATAATCACCTACATAACCCCCTGTAGGGAGTTTAGACTATAGCTCATGTAGATCAGGAGACCCCGAGTTTCTGTTGCAGCGCTGTGGGCTGATGCATAAAGCTGCGTAGGGATTATATAGTGGATTCTGTAGGGTTTAGGGTATTATGAAACAGGAATGTGTTCTGGAAGAGTAGCAAGGGAGATGTAGTTTCAAACATGGCTGTAATTTGAATGCCTAGTAGCTGTAGGGAGATGTAGTTTCTAGCATGACTATAACTTGATTGCTTAATTTTCTTAACCCCTATATCATCCCAGGTTCCATTTCGTTGTCCATCTTCTTTTCCATTTGATTCTCCGCTGTTGGGGTAATGTCCCTAGTTCCTACATAATCCTACATATCCTCTATATGCCCCGTGAGAGGGACCGTAAGCCCATCCCGAATAATCCTTGACTTTCTTTAATCAAGCGGATTGTAAGTGGTAACGTTGGAAAGGTGGTATTGGTGGCGGTGGTAGATGACATGCTGCGCACTTAGCAACGGGTGACTGCGCCGAGGGCGGGGCTGGCAGAACACGGCCATACAGGAGATACAAGGCGTATGCGTCGCATAGACCTTCGAAGCTCTCGTTTTGATGTCAGATGCGCAAGTTGGGCACTGCCACCTAGAGTTTAGGGATTTTGCCCCGAGAAAAGAAATCAAATGGAAAATTAGATGGAAACTGCGATGATATAGGGGGTAGGATACGAGAAAGAGAAACCGCAGAAAAAAGCTAGGAATGATGCGACTAGGATACGTGTAAAATCAGGGATGCCTTTTTGGGGTGGGTTCCTATGACAAGGACTATAGTATTTTAGGGTCTATGTTGGGGCCCCGCTATTCTGGAAAACCACCATGTAGGGCCCTACACAGGGGAACATATGGGGAGTCTGGTCCATCATACTCGAAACTGTTTCCCAGAAATGTCCCAATGTTAAGCGGAATGGACGTCTAGCATGCTTGTCCCGTCGAGATTCGGGGGATAACTACAACTGAAGGGGTATAAACATGCGCATGGGAACAATGGTTTTGATAACATCCCACGCATGACTGGCCATGCTTACTGCTAGCCATCAACATAGCACCATGCTCCAGATGTGTTCATTTCTGAAGCAGTGATCAGCAGTTTGCCGCAAGTACAGTCACAAGCACAACAGTTGAAACCTAACGTATAATTCACCTGCGAGTGGGTCCCACTTGTGCTAGGCCTAGGCCCAATGGAGGGGTGTAAGGCTACTATACTGCGTAGAGATTATGGTTCAGGGTTTGAAGTCCACTATGGGCTATTAGACCTTTAGGGTACCTAAATCTACCCTTAATGGGGTCCTAATGGGGAATTTTAGGGTCTAATAGCCCATGGTGGGTGTGGGGGAAAGGACCCCACCGTTGTTTCCCCCAACCTTGGTCCAACCGAGCCTTATGGAGAGACGTTTGATAGAAACCTTTCAAAAGCTTAGGGGAAGCATGTAATGTAGAATTCTATAGGGTTACGCAGGATGATTATTTAGGGGTTATATACGGACATATGTGTACAGGGTCCCTTAAAATGCTATTTTCTATTGAATAATACTGTAAAAACTGGTAAATTATTGGCAAAATGTCTTGCAGAAATTGGGCTGAAAAAAGGGAAAATAGTTGAAAAGTTCTATAACATGGGCTATATTCTAGAACGAAAGGGTGCTGTTCCAGAACGGAGGTCGTTTGTGAAAGTAATACTCCAATAAATTTTGGGTCAGGAAAGCCACTGCATACAAAAATAAAAACAAAAAAAACACACACACACACCAAAGCCAATTGTACCATATTTCGCCAGCCCTAAGGATATAGTACCAAGTTTTCTGGTGTGTTTGTGGCTTTGATTTTTTCATGTTTCCTTGTTTATTTGTCATTTTCAACTTTCTGCAGCCCCAGGACTACGGGACTTGTTTTTTTTGTCATTTTCGGTTTTAGTTTAACCTATTTCCCATGTTTGCTAACTACAGGCCTAGACTTCGTCTTGTTTTGATTTCAATTCTGGTTTTACATATTGTTCCATTCTAGACCTCGTCTTGCTTTGATATTATCTTGAAGCATTCCTTTGCTTCGACAACGGCCCCCGTGGTTCTAGCGGTTTTTTGTCGAACTTACCGATGTTTTGCGATATGGCCGCTCTTATATATCAACTTTTTCAAGAGAAGAGAAGAAATATCTCTCTTCTGAACACAGGTTTGGTTCTACACAGGGCCTTGTACGTCGTGTATTCTGCAATATCAAAAAAATTGGGAATGCAAAAAAATGTCTTAAACTAAAGCACGGAACCTTCTCCGAATGGGGACTCCAGCTCCAATTGGTTCTGTTGAATTTCGATGTGTCAAAAAGAAACACCTCCAAAGAACTGGAGCTTCCACTTCTCTCAATTCAGTTCACTTTCTCTTGTATTTCTATTGTGGAGAAGAGAGACTTCTATTCCGTTCGTGAGATGGTGGCCTGATTAAGCGGTAGTTGGTGGTTGTGGGCTCAAAAACTGAAAAATACAAAATAAGTAAATGATTGAAAATTATCTACAATAAATTAACTGATGCAATAAAAATTAGAAAAATACAAAATTCAGAAAATGAAAACTATGTCTTATGAAAGAAAAAATCCTAGGGAACTTGCATATGGGTGAAAAAATGTTGGATTCGGTATCTTGAGTATGCAAATGGTTTCAACAGTTAATCTTTTGTGCCTGAATCTAAATATCTCAATACCTGTACTGTTTCCTGCACCACAAGTACTTCTATTTTAAGGAAGAATCCCAAATCCTTGCCCCTGCATTTCCTTGTTCAAAACCCCTAACTAAATTGGATAAGAACTTGAAGGATATTTTTCATATTATCTTACAACAGTCTCTTCACACAAGCCTTCACTACGCTGAGTTTGATTTATGCTTCGAAGTTCGATTCAAATTTCAAAAGGAATTTTCAAATCCAATGGTCTTGTTCACTATAACGTCAAAAAGATCGCTTTTTGGTGGCAAAATCGAAACCATCCCAACGTTGCAAGTATTTTTCTTTCCCTCAATATGAAAAATACTTGTAGTATTCCAAGGGGGTTCGAAAGATACTACAAGCGTTTTAAGTAATAAGGCGGACGTCTCAAATCCTAGGCCTTGCATTTTCCTCGTTGAAAAACCATTGGTAAGTTGGTTACTAATATGCACGATAATGATTCTTCGATTCCGTAACGAAAACCCCTTGGCAAAAGCCCTTGCTACATTGACTTTGACGTGCAGATTCCAAGCGGAAAGTCTTAAATCCTGAGCTCCTGTTTGCTTCATTTTATTTTCCCTGTATCAACCCCATGTTAAACGTATTTCAAATTTAAAAAGGAATTTGCAAGTCTGGGGCTCCTTCTTTTCCGAATAAATGTGACTCAGACTTCAGCAGGAATTACCAACTTGTCGGAACATCGCATCTACTGGAGACCATGGATATAAATTCAAAGCGTATTTCGAAGGAATTCATACATTGAAAAATGAGGAGAACAAGAGCCTAAGACCTAAGACTTCTTGTTTACATCTGTGACACATGTTGCAATAATATGCGACTTTCACAATAAGATATGTTTTCCTCAAGGAATCTGCACAGCCATGATAGGCTTGTTCTTTGGCATCAGTCGTGCCAAGATGTCAAAAAGCGTGGGCCCACAACAGCCCCATCTCCAGATATAAACGCATCGTACTGTTTAGGGCCTGAGGCAAACCTTACCCATCCCTACGTTTTGTCAATGGCCCAACACCATACCTAAGCCTCGTGACCTCAACGACCCAGCGACTGTGTCCGTACGGTACCAATAACAATATTAAAAAGCAAAAGAACCGAAAAAAACATACCAGAAGCACTAATAACAACTATTATTTTCAACAATAACAAGAAAAAACTTGGCAACGAAAGAACCCTCAGAATCCAAAATTTTCTGGTCCCCTCCCAAGCCATCTCAAGCTTTGGCTAGTGGCCTCGTTTTTGGTGCAGCAAGCTTCTCTGTCAGAACCATGTTATTATCCTTTATAGGTGTTTGGATGTACATACCCCAAACCATGCGCCGGCCGCCAACCACTTCAAGTCGAAAGCGTATTCGCAGCGGAAACCGTGTACTTTAAAATCCGGAGCCTACTCTACACGCTGAAGCGCAAATATGAAACTCATCCTAGAGACCTCTGAAAGCCCACTGTTGGCACTGCTCGATCCCTCAAGAAGTAAGGATGGGGCAACATCCAGCCCACAAACCCCGAACCCTAAACCCTAAAATCCTTGACCATGGAATTCCAATGGTAGTTTCCATTGATAAGGGGACGTCCAGTATAACATCCCAATAGACTAATCATTATTACGGGGACTCCCAAAAAGAGTATCCCTAATCTTTGGACTCCTCCTAGTATGAAATGCACAGCTTTGAGGCTGCGAACCGACACCATGCCATTGACGGAGCCTCATCTTGCGGACATATGAGCCATTGTCTAAACT
>CAJNIZ010046646.1:0-21304 GCA_905231905.1 Symbiodinium pilosum
GGGGCAGTACCCAACTCAAACCCGTATAACCCAAACCCTAAATAGTAGTTTCCATTTTCTTTTCCATTATCCCTATATAAACCCTATATAACCCTTTATAACCCTAATATAACCCCAATATAATCCCAACATAACCCCTATATAACCCCCATATAGCTCCACGCCTCGAGCCCTAAACCTCCATCTTAGGTTATAGAAAAGGGGGGTATATAGGGATAAGCTAGGGATGCTGGAAAAGGAAATGGAAACTACGATTTAGGGTTTATATAAGGTGTAGGATTTGGGGTTTAGGGTTCGGAAGATTCGGGGTACCCTTTAATTTGGGGGTCCCTGTAATAATTTGGGGGGTCCCTATAATAAGGACTATAGTACTTTGGGGTCTATATTGGGGTCCCCGCATTTTGGGAAACTACCATATCCTCCTTACCAGAGTCTAGGCAGGTAAATCACGAAATGGAACATGAAATGGCAACTACATGTGTGAAGGAAGGTACGCTTGACGATTTTCCTTTGTAGACAGTCCACCTCCTGTGAGGGCTTTACAAGGTTTCCAAACCGTTTAGAGATCTATGTGAGGTACTCCATACTGGTATATAGGCGTATAATATAGGGTTATATTGTCGAATTCAAAGTAGGCTTCTAGGGTCTAGGGTTTAGGGCTCAACGACTCCAATTCAAAGTATAGTAGTTTCCATGTTATTTTCCACTATGGCCAATATGCATAGTAGTTTCCAATCTTTTTCCGTTGTCCCTATATAGACCCAATATACTGTAGTAGTTTCCATTTCTTTTCCATTGTTCGGTTCAACGACTGCCTTGAATCTAGGGCCCCAGGACCCTGGTTTGGAACCTGACCAACTTCGTCCGCGAATTTGGAACGCGCCGTGCAACGCACCAGCATCTTTCGCGAGAGGGAGAGCGGAACAAGCGTATGGATCGAAGTATTTTGGATTTAGGGTGGTGAGCGCCGAAAGAAATCATGGACTACAAGGCAAAAAGTCGGAGATCACATACGGAGTACTACAGGGATCCACTTCGGCCTTCCTTACAAACCACTCATCAGAGTGTGGATGCAAAGAGAAACCCCCCAAAATGCTCAGAACTGACAGCATGCCCTCCCAAACTAACATGGAGCTTCATATAGACACTTTGTAATAGAGCCCTGTATGAGGTTCCATGTCACTTCGGGGCTCAACCTACTACAAACCCTAAAAAGTAGCCTGAACCCGAAACCCTAAACCCTGAACCCTAAAACCCTAAACCCTAAACCCTAAAACCCAAAACCCTAAACCCTAAAACCCAAAACCCTAAACCCTAAAACCCTAAAACCCTTAGCATCCTCTGGGAGTCCTTGCAACTTTGGCGGGGTTTCCATATTAGCTTCGCGGAGCTCCATTCCGCACCAAGATGCCTCATATAAATCCTGACAGAGCTTTGAGAAAGCCCTCCGCCCGGAGCCGAAAGCCCAAATGTTTACGGTTCTAGGGTTTAGGGTTTTCGTTTTAAGGGTTTAAGTTTCAGGGTTTAAGGCTTAGTGTTTAGGGTTTAGGGTAGGGCCCTACCCAACAGACTTTCCATAGAGGCTTTAGAGTTGCGTTGCTTTAGAGCATAGGGGCATATGTAATCAGAACAGCGAGGGGAAACATGGAGGATGAAATGGAGACTCGGGTCATGTGTGGGTTTGATGGTAAAGGCGTTTAGGGATTAGGGTTGAGGGATTAGGGGTTAAAGATTTAGGGTTTGGGGCTTTGGGTTTGGGGCTTAGGGATGAATAGTTCCAATCAAGTTGTTGGCGTACTTGTTACTATGGTTGCGCAAGGATTGTTGGGGCATAATACTGTTACTCCAGTGTAATCCCTACGGCATACCCCCAACTCCGAAAACTTAAGCCCACACCGCTAACCCTGAACCTCAAGCCGTGAACCGTGTCTTAACCGTGAGACCTCTTAGTAAGTTCGTTGAAACCAACAAGGAACCCTCTAATCCGTCTGAAACTTGAAAGCAGCCACCGCCTTGTTTTTTAAATGCGGGAACATTCAACATTTGGGGCGTGGCGGCTTTAATCTTAGGGGGAGGCAACTCACCCTTACTCAAGGTTTGGTTTCTAGCTACCTAAACCTGGCAAGAAGGAACACCCAAAGTGCTGAAGTGCCAGAGTGGCAGAAAAGTTCCGAAACCTTTAAGCCTAAACACTAAATACCCTAGACGCTAAAAGTGGATGTTGTTTGAAGCTAGGTCCTAACCTAAAGTTTGAAACTTAAACCCTAAGCCCTAAACCCTAAACCCTAAGCCCTAAACCCTAGACCCCTTAACCCTAGACCCCAAAATCCTAAACCCAAAGCCCAAAGCCCTCAACTTTGAACCCTAAACCCTAAGCTCTAAACCCTAAACTTAACACCCTAATCCCTACATCCTCCTTTGAAAGCTAGGTCCGACCATCCTCCCGTGAGACTGCAAGACTTTGTGCTCCTACTCCACACGAGCAGGCATGTAAACGAACCAAGGAATCAGCTTCCAGGGTCCCTGTAGGGGTTTAGGGTTTAGACTTTAGGGTTTAGAGGGAGAGAGTGGGAGAGGGAGAGGGGAGAGAGAAAGCGAGAGACAGAGAAAGCGAGAGACGGAGAAAGAGAGAGAGGGAGAAAGAGAGAGAGAGAGAGAGAGAGTGAGAGAAAGAGAGAGAGGGCGCAGAAACAGAGCAGAAAGAAATGTGTATATGTGTTTAAATAAATAAATATATATATATATGTGTGTGTGTGTACAGGTGTGTGTATATATGTATGTCTATATATTTATATATGTATAGTTTTGGGGGCTCAGGGTTTCAAAGCACAAGGAGCCAATTTTTGGGACTCCCGACTATGAAGAGTGTAGTATATTGGAGTCTATACTGTGGCCTCCCAATTGTGGAAACCCCATGTTTCCAATAATGCTCCATTTGCACACGGACGAGCAGCGCTTGTAGTCTACACAGCCGCAGAACCCTCAGAAGAGGACCACGTAAGAGCTCTAGACTATCTAAGGTTCAAAGACCCAGAAGGAGTCCAATAATTAGGGTTTGGGGTTTAGGGTTTAGGGAATTCCATTAAGGAACATACCTCAAAACATGTCAGGACCCTAGTGCCATTTACGGTATCTTCTTTACCTCTGACGCTCTGAAGTTCCCAAAGGAGGCTGGAGTCAGTAGCTCTCATTTCAGGACCCTCAACTGGGTTGGCCCCTAAAACCCTTTGAAAAACATTAGTATATAGGGTCCCTTCCTAAAGCCATTAGAGAAAATATTAGATATCCCAGGGGCCTACCCAGTCAATGATGGTTTAGGGTGTAGGGTCTAGGATGGAATGCTCTTTCATCTCTCGCTACGTCTACGTATCTTGTTTCTATCTTCATTCTTACGACTCAGTTGACAGTGGAAAGCCGAAAGACCATAGCAACGCAAAGTACCATTGCGGCTCATTGGATGAGACTCATGTCTACGAGGGTAAGCATGAAATTTGCATAGGCACCAGAAGCCCACACCAATTCCATTGAATGTGATTCCTGGGTCGAGGCTTCTCTATAATGCCCCAAACCCTATAAGCCCTCATACACCCTGAACCTTCAACCTTAAACCCTAAACCGACTCCTGGATCAGCCTGGTCTGATGCTACGCGCCTCTCTTTGAGAGAGCGAGAGCTCTGGTCGTCTGCAAGACGCTGTGGTTCCAGCTGCTGTAGCTCAGGTCATGAGGGGTGAGGTAGGCATAGTGTCATGTCGGTCCCCTTTTTCGCCAATATACCGTGATCCTTTGTTATGAGGACTTCTGAAAAGGGACCCCTAACTCTGGAACCATTTAGGCCACCCTTTGCCATAATCATACAAGGAATCTAGGACCACAAAATGGGTAAGTCTCCCTACACCTTTCAAAACCCTGTATAAATCCGAGCTTCCATTTAACTGTGAATGTCCTTTTCCACTTGATTCTCCATTCCTGGGGAAAATACCTGAGAACCCTCAACCCTAAACCATAAGCCGCTTCTGTACTGTAGGATTCTTCAGACCCCTATAGTACACGGGCTCGCAACGCTCAGTAAGGCCTAGCACTTGCAAGCCAAAGAATGCAAAAGCACCTGAACACATGTGGCTTCGGGTTGAGGGCTCAGGGTTCCGGGTAAACCCTAAACCCTAAAACCCTAAACCCCTAAACCCCTAAAACCCTAAACCCTAAATCCTAAACCGTAAAACCCTAAACCCTAAACAGGGCTAATGTTTAGGCCCCAACCTGCGGAGTCCATGTACGGAGGGTTGTCCTGATTTCCCTACTAATCCAAATAACCCAATGTAGGTGATATTCCGAGACTTGGGTTTAGGGTTTAGGGCCCAATGTAAGGATTATTTGTATACTTGCATCCCGAAGGGGTTACTTTCTTCGCACAAAAACAATATGAGTGCTTCCAAAATTTAGGAAACCCCTTCTCCGGGGGGTTACCTATAATAGTAAGAAGTATAAAACCTGCGAGTATATGAGGCGCCCCCTGTTCATGTAAACCGTAAACTTGGTTTAGAGTTTGGAGGTCAGCGGTTTCGAGTTTAGGGAGGTCAGGATGTATGTCTGAATCTTTTCTTTTGATCGTTTTGGGCCCAGAAGTTACATACTTTTGGTCCAGAGAGAACCCTAGCCCCATCAAAACCTCAACGCCATAAACCCTACACCCTGATCCTCAGAGCTATCTCAGGTCAAAATTCCGACGCCATGTCTAGGACCCTAAATCCTACATCCTAAGGACCCTAAATCCTAAACCCTGAACCCTCAGGACCCTAAATCCTAAACCCTAAGGACCCTAAGGACCCTAAATCCTAAGGACCCTAAGGACCATCAACCCTAAACCTTAAGGACCTAAATCCTAAACCCCAAGGACCCTAATTAAACCCTAAACCACGAACTTGCTGCCCTAAAACCACCCGGAGGATAGAGCTAACCTGCTGCTCTGACGGTGGAAGCCACTGGGAAGTGAGTCAGCTCAGTCGGGCATAACAAAAGGTTTCCTGGGCTTCAGGGTTTAGGGTTTAGGGTTTAAGGTTTCCTGGGCAGGGGATAAGGGCTTAAGGGACTTAGCATTTAGGGTTTAGGGTCCCCCTTCATAGTCCCTCAAGGCTGGGTTTCCTGGGCTTGGGGATAAGGGCTTAGGGACTTAGCTTTTAGGGATTAGGGTTGAGGGGCTTACATTTAAGTCTTAGGTTTCCTGGGCTTCACGGCTTGGGGATAAAGGCTTAGGGACTTAGCGTTTAGGGATTAGGGTTGAGGGGTTTACATTTAAGTGATAGATAGCTTTTCTGAGGTTGGCATGTCCCCGGGTCTAAGATTAGGGCCTATCGCGGGTCCGCCTTCATAGTCCCTCAATAGTCCTCGGTAGACCCTTGGGTAGCCCCCCAGCACCAAGCCAGAATGCCTCGACCCTCAAAACCCCGAAGCCCTCGACCCTAAACCTGAAATCCTAATGAAGGCCCATGATTTATAAACCCCCTCCTTTTAACGGCCTTTATATTAGGATCCCCATTATCATCCCTCTAAAGGGGATTTTTTTTTCAATCAGGGGTCTGGGTTGGAGGCGAAGACGCAGCTTGAAAGTATGACGTCAAACCCAGGTACCTTGGGTCATTCCACCTTACAGTAACTGTTACCACAATGGGTTATAGGAGTTATAAGAACCCCCTTAATAAGGCCCCTTTAAGGACAGTTACTGGGAGGGGGAATGACCCAACAGGTATCTTTTTTACGTACAGCGGAGCCCAAGAGTAAATTGGGGTAATATAGAGGTGATACAGGGTATGTATGGGGTTAATGGACAAGAAAATGGAAACTACAACAATGGGTTATATAGGGTCTAGGGTTAGTTCAAGGTTTAGGCCTGCATGTTCTGGTTCTATGTACACGCGCACACCTTCTCAGCCCTCACCAACTGAAATTTGCGGGAAAGCCTACAAACGCCTCGAACGCCACGGCCTAAATCAATCCCAATCCCTCAACCCTAAACACAAACCCCGAAAGCCCACTGTAAAACCCTGACTAAACCACAAAAGTATTTGCCTCATAGCCTCCCCCATCACTTGGTAGTTAAAAACAGGGGCAATTAGACCCACACTGCTATGAACCATAGTCTGGGGCAGGGTGTAGGGTTTAGGTCTCACTTTGCTGTCCCAGCAGCGCGACCTCTTTCACGGCCGCCCGCCACTGCGCTGCGAGGATGGGCCCTCCGAAGTCCTGCTTTGAAACCCCCTAAACCCTCAATCCTTGAACCCCAAACCCTAAACCCTAAGCCCTAAACCCTAAGCCATTAAACCCTGACCCCTTTTGGGGCTGACCTGCAACCCCACATACCTTCAGCCTGGTGGTTAACCCCCCCCAGTAAATAGGTAAAACTCATAAAGCTGAGGTTAAAGGTAGGGTTTTGGGACTAGGGGTTGGAGTCGCGTCATATGGATCTGGAGTTCAGGATATGAAGCTTTGAGATTGAGGTTTAGGCATATCTGTGCTTGGGGTATAATTAATCCCTACATCATCCGCATACGATCCCCAGGTGATCCCTGTAGAACCCCTATATATATATAACACCTTCAGAACCCTTATATGGGTGGTTGTCAAAATCATGGTCCCTTTTCGGATCCCTATTATAGTACGGCACCTGATATTTAGGGTACCCAGAAGGGGACCATAATTTTGACAACCACCCAGATAATCCCTATCTAATCCCAATATCGCCCACATATACACAAGCAACCTCTACACAATCCCTATATATGATCAGGATATTACCCCTGTATTTCCCCTAAAACTCGAAACCCGTAACCCCGCACACCCTAAACCCTGTGAACCCTAAGCCCTACACTCTAACCCTAAACCCTAAGCCCTAAACCCTAAGCCTTAAACCCCAAACCCTCGTGTTAACGTAAGCAACCCGCAAAGCCTGCCTGGGCATCCTTGGCTGTCTTGAAGTCTCCGGCCAGCTTCTCCTCAACAAGTTCGAGCTTAAAAAAAAACAAACAGGCTTTCTGGGGTCTATGGCTTTTTGTTTGCAACACCTTTTTCCATCTGCATGGAAAGCCCACTTAGGCAGGTGCAAAGAGGTTTAAGGGTCTAGGGTGTAGGGTTTTGGGTTTAGGGTATCATAAAAGAGTTATGTACAGATTCTATAAGGTGTCTTAAATGATAATCTAGGGAATATATAAGGGCTATATTGGAATTATGTACTGTTTAGGGTTGTTTCTACTGAGGGGCTTCGGGCTCATGAGTAGGTCAGAGCCCCTTTAGAGGAATTACGTAGTGGTAAATGCTGACACATGGGATCTGGCGTTTTGGGCCCGATTTAGCTAGCAAAGTGAGATGTCACGAGGACAACAGCATGGAAAATGACATGGAACCCGGGTTAGGGGTTCATAGGAATTCATATGTACAAGCTTCCAAGATGTTCGAGGGTCGGGGGGGTAGCGTATTTCATAGTTGAAGAAGAATTCTGGGGCTTTCAGATCCCTTTCAATGGGGTTGTGGGGGTGCTGCAAGGATGCTAAAGAGGGCTTTGTTTGAGTTGAAAAGCTTTTCGGGACTCAGGAGCATTGATAGGCTCTTACATTCGGAGTACCCTCAAAGGGAGGGATATGGGGTTGTATGAGCCATAATCTAAACTCCTAGTATCCACATTTCCCCTATATAATCCACTATAGAACTGCCCTAAAAAGTGCTTGGACTACAGCCCATACAGCGGTGCATAAGGGTTTAGGCTTTGGGGGATGTTTCGTTTGGACGTTCAGGGGGTTAGGCAGAAAAGGTCTCGCTTGGCGGGGCTTGGAATTTGGGGCGTTCCGGGGTGTAGGATTTTGAGGTGAGACGTCAAAGGGCTGGGGGTTCTCAACCCTAAACCCTGAACCCAAAACTCTCAAACCCAAGTTTGGGAGGGTTTGGGGTCTGATATCCGTCTGGTGCTGGGAGGTTGAGCTTTGGGGTTTAAGGTAACCCCTCTCTTCTTTCAAGATGCTAATCAGTTTTTGTGTGCCGAGGGGTTACAGCCTTTTTGTGTAAGAGCTGCAAAGAATGAACCGGTTGGGTTGGGTTTAGGCTTAGGGTTTGGGGATTAGGGTTTAAAGGGTTGGGGTTTGGGGATTAGGAGCCCGCGCAAAAGAAGCCTTCACATGGTTGCTTCCCAAAACAAACATGGGTGCACCTTGCACTTGGAGAAACATGCCGGTAGCAATGCTTAACATGGCGATGATGCGATATATGCGATATGCTTGTGCCTGCTGACATCGAGATTCTACTCTATGGTCGACCTGCATGCAGACTTATTGACTGGGACGTCAAGAGGCAAGCACCATGCTAAAACCTAAACCTTAAACCCCTAAACCCCTTCAGCCTGGACCCCGAAACCCTAAACCCTGAACCGTCAACCCTTAGCAAACAGCTCCATCATTTTTCCGTGCAGAACTCCGGGGTTTGGGGTTTAAGGCTCAGCGTTTGGGGTTTGGGGGGTTACGGTCACTCTTAACTAAAATCCTGAACACCAAATTCACAAGCCCTACTCTCCAAAACCCGGGGCAAACCCAAACTCTAAACCCTAAAAGCACTACATCAAAAACAGGAAAACCCCCCGAATACTGAACCCGTGACCCCAATCCCTGTTGGCTTTAGGCCCTACAGCCGGCTTGGGAAATTTGAAGTTTAAGGTTCACAACTACAATCCCCCCGGTGCCCTTGTGGATTCAGGACTCGGCTATGGGGCTGCCCATCTAGACTCCAAAATACAGATCCTTACTGTTGGACCCCCAAAACTGGTAGGGAATCCTGGACCCTAGAAACCAACATATAGCCCCTGTTTCCATATAGTTGTGCCCTTCTTTTCCATTTGATTCTCTAATTATTGGGGGCAACATCCTCCAACCCTAAACCCAATCTATTCCTAAACCCTAAACCCTATATACCCCTATAGAATCCTAGATCCCCCTTTAAAATCTATCTCTGAACTTCGGAAACCCCATGTCGCCCCGAAGGGCCTGCGAAAATCCTAAACCCCAAACCCTATAATGCCTAATCCTCTAAACCTAACAAAAACCGAGCAAATGGCGGTCCTGGGCCTTTCGCGCCTTCCTCAGCTTTCTGGGTCATAGGGGATTCTTAGGGATTAGGATCCTGTACAGGGGCTTGTAATCTTATCTCAGCCCTAAAGCCCTGAAGCCTAAACCCCAAACTTTTAGCCCCAAACCCTTAACCTCATGTAGGGATGCGTAGGGTTGGGGGTTTAGGTTCTCGGTGAAGATTAGGGTCTTGGGGCGTGTGGGTCTTAGGGGGCTCAGGGTCTCAAAATTCCCGGGTCCTTGGAGTTTAGGGTCTCAGGGTCTTTGAAGTTTCATTGTCTTACGGGTTTGCCGTCTTGGAGGTTCAGAGTCTTCGGCATTTGAGCCATTGTCTAAACTCCTAGTATCCCCCTTAATAACCCCTATAATTCTCAATAATGGTGCAACCTATATTTAACTTTAGCTCATTTGTTGTTATAGAGCCTTCAGGCTTTGAGTCTTCAGGATTGGGGATCGTTTGGGGTGCTGTAATTAGGGCTTGCGAGGTGACTTCATTTTTCTAGCTTTTTACCAAAAACCCAGACCCCAATCCCTAGACCTTTTAAACTGCCTTCAAGACATCCTCCGTGGGTTTTTGGTGTTAGGTGAGCGGGTCGTTCCTACCCGAAGCCTTAAACTCTCGAAAACAGTCCTGTTCAACACCAAAAAACTATACCGCTAAGAAGCCACAGAACACTGAACCCTAAACCACTGTATAACCCATAGCAACCGTCTTGAAAACCCTAATGCCTGTGCAGCCATGCATCAGGAGGGCCGCCTTGCGCAACTCCTCCACCTGTGGAAACAAGAGGCTGGCAGTGCCCCTACACTTACCCCTGGGTTTAGGGTTTAGGGTTTAGGGCCTCTGGCTGGCAAGAACTGAAAACATGAATCCTCATAGTGTCCCTATACACTCCGATCATATACTGGCTTCTTGTTGAAACACAATTTTATTGATATTGGGCCCAGGTATCCATAAAAATGTAAAGTTTTGTTCTACAAGAGCCCAGTATTTTAATCTCCATTATCACATGTATTATCTTTCGCTGCTTTCCTTCAATCCCTACTAACCGGAGGCAAGTACATGGGTCACATGAGCGGGGAAAGGATCTGAAGCCGTGTGAGGGAGAACTTATCGGTTCTGTGGGTTCTGTGCCAACATACAAGACTGGCGTTTAGGTTTTGGGGCCTAGGGCTTGCCCTCCCACAAATCAATCTGAGCCAGAAAGGATTCATAGAGTACAATATTCTAGGAAAACATAGTGAAATACGGTATAATATTATATGATATGGTATTATGAGGAACATCTCTTTTGAGAAGAGCCTGCACTGTATGGGCGTCCATGTTTGGGAATGGGAAACTGCAACATGCTAGCAAGAAGCATACAACTGAGTCACTGACCCAGGCAATGAAACTGTTGACAGTACTAATAAATCGTCATGACATGTCAGCTCATGTGACTTTCAAAAACTCATTACCCGCCCAAAGACTAACCGTTTTCTTTTTTTCGCTAGGGTCCCCCTGTTTTCCAAGCCCTGAACCCGAAACCCCTAAACCCTAAGCACTAAACCGAATCCTAAGCCCTCTAAACCCCTGACCCCTTGAAGGGAAACCTCCGCCAAGGCTGCACGGAGGGGCGCGAGCTCTTCATTGAGACCTCGGTGGGCTGTTGCCGAAACGTGGAGGGGGGGGGGGTTGGGGGCATAGGGTTTTGCATTAATGCGGTCTTTACGGTTTAGCCCTTGGGTTTAGGGCTTCGTAATGTTTAGGGGCCCGTAGTCATTTGTGGGTGGAAGGGGTTGTGGGGGATGCCAAGAGCATACGCGGGGTATATACCAGGTGTAACATCCTTAGAGTAGGGCTTGGGGCTTGAGGCTCCGACCCGAAAACACTAAACCCAAAATCCTAAACCCTGAACACTAAATCCTCAACCCCTCAGTCCTAACACCTAACCCAAAATCCTAAACCCTAAGCCCTAAATTCCTGAGCCTCAGGGCTCAAGGCCTGAAGACTCTGGATGTGAGCGTTGGGGCCTTGGGCTTGGGGTCTACTGCTTAGGGACTATAGTTTAGAGTTTGGGGCTTAGGGTTTAGAGTTTAGGCTTCAGGGTGATAGGGCCCAATAATGGAAAATCCAACGACAGAAACATCGAAAATGTGATGAAAGCTTGTGTTCTATGGGAGATATTGCCAAAACTCCTAGTATATCTAGTATCCCCCATAATAAACCCTATAACTGTCCCTGTATACTCCCCTATATAACTCCGTTAAGGAGTTTAGGCCCCTAAACCCTAAATCCTGAACCCTAAACCCTGGGTCGTACAAAATCCCCATATAACCCCCCTTTAAGGAGTTGAGACTATAGCTTTAATGGGAGATGTAGAAGGGTTAAGGTCTTTAGGGTACAGGGCTCTCCAGGTTCAGGACTTAGAAAGGCTTGGGGTTTAGGGTTTAAGGCTTCGGGTTTAGGGTTTAGGGGCCTGCGGATTCTAGAGAGCATTTCAAGGCTGCATGGGCTTGCTAGGGTCAATTGTACAAGACAGGTGCACGGTTGCGGCTACAAGTTATGTTTACGTAGGGTAATGTAGGGTCATCTTGGGACATGAGAATATACTATAGTAGTTTCCATTTGAGTTTCCATTCTCCGAATAGAAAACCAACATAACCCTGATGTTAAGGTAGGCCCACGAATCAGCTCAAATGTAACGAATCAGTGCGTGGTGCGATCTGGATCAGGGGCGCCCGACGTATCGGATCAGGGCAGGGTCGAATCGGATCACACGAATCGGATGAGTAAGCCGGACCAGCTCCACGAATCACACGAAGCGGATCAGCGAACAGGAGCAGATATGACGAGAGGGTCGCCGCTTCTGAACCAGGGATACTAAAGCTTAGTCGTTGCAGAAAGTGCGAGTTGAAGGATCATGCTAGGAGACTAGCCCCCCTTTGGGACTCTCTGATGCTAGTAGAGATGGCGTGAGCATGAGATTAAAAGGGCAAGACCCGAGTGAATACCTTGGGGGCGTAGGTTACACCCTTTAAACCTTAAACCCTTAAACCCCAAACCCTTAAACTGTTAAACCCTAAACCCTTAAACTGTTAAACCTCGAACCCTTAAACCCTAAACCCTTTGACCCTAAACCCTCGAACCCTAAAAACCCTTTAACCCTAAACCCTTAAACCCTAAACCCTTAAACTGTTAAACCCTAAATCTTTAAACCCTTAAACCCTAAACCCTTTAACTGTTAAACCCTATACCCTTAAACTGTTAAACCCTACACCCTTAAACTGTTAAACCCTAAACCCTTAAATGGTTAAAGCCTAAACCCGTAAACTGTTAAACCCTAAGCCCTTAAACTGTTGAACCCTGAACCTTTAAACCCTAAACCCTTTGACCCTAAACCCTCGAACTCTAAACCCTTTAACCCTAAACCCTTAAACCCTAAACCGTTAAACTGTTAAACCCTAAATCTTGAAACCCTTAAGCCCTTAAACTGTTAAACCCTGAATCTTTGAACTGTTAAAGCCTAAACCCTTAAACTGTTAAACCCTAAACCCTTAAACCCTAAACAACTTAACCCTAAACCCTTTAACCCTAAACCCTTAAACCCCGAACCCTTAAACCCTAAACCTTTTTAACTGTTAAACCCTAAGCCCTTAAGCTGTTAAACCCTAAACCCCTAAGCCCTTAAACCCTATACCCTAAACCCTAAAATCCTAGGCCCTTAAACCCTATACCCTAAACCCTAAAATCCTTAAAGCCTTACACCCTTAAACCCTACACCCTTAAACCCTAAACCCTTTGACCCTAAACCCTTAACCCCTAAACCCTTTAACCCTATAACCCTTAAACCCTAAACCCTTAAATGGTTAAACCCTAAATCTTCAAACCCTTAAACCCTAGACCCTTAAACCCTAAATCCTTAAACCCTTAACCCTTAACCCTTAAACCCTAAACCCGTAAATCCTAAACCCTTTGACCCTAAACCCTCGAACCCTTACACCCTAAACCCTTTAATTTAACCCTAAACTCTTTAACCCTAAACCCTTAAACTCTGAAACTGTTAAACCCTAAACCGCAACACCAGGTTTAGAGTCAAGGATGCTGGTTTTCGAAGTCAAGCCCAGGAGACCAAATACCCAATAATCAGGTCCCTGTAAAGGGACACGTAGTGGTATATAGAGATATGTATGTATATATATATATATGTATGTATGTATGTACGTATGTATAGGATTTAGGGTTTATATGGGGGTTAGGGTTGGAATGCCTTATATTGCTTTAGAAATTAACTTGGCCAGGGCTGCAGTGAAAGACTTAGGTTTTAGGGTTTAGGGTCAGCCATAGTTGTTGCTGTTGGCTCCCTGATCTGACAGGCCGGAGCTGTTACGTGCAGATTGTGTGATCCAGTTGGCTGGGAGCCACTGATCCATTACGACCATGGGCTGATCCTGTTGGCTGATCCGCCACCCAACGCCGTTACGGACACGCTATGATCCAATACCTGCAGCTTCCGGGAAAAAAAACTAAACCCCAGTTCTCAACTTTGACGCGATCGCCTTTCTCGGGCAGAGAACCCTGGATCCTGGACTTGAACCACATGAGAGCCTAATCATCCCTTATTATGGTTTAGGATTTAGGGCTTAGTAGGGTTTAGGGTTTAAACCCTAAGCCCTAAACCCGGCTTAGGGAAATATTGTCTTAATTAATTTCAACGACTATTAACTACTAGTACTACTACTCTTCTTTTATTCTAGTCAACATGGACCGCGGTTTGACAAGGCTTTGCTGATTTATGGCTGCTGCTGATCTCTTGGGGGAAGGTTTAGGTTATAGGGTTTAGGGTTTAGGGTTTAGGGGGGTTTAGGGTTTAAAGGTTTGGGGGGTCCAAAGCTTAGGGGCGTTATTGTTTTTGTGGGCAATGGAGTTTTCGGCGCCACGGCTTGCTTTTGAGAACTCAATCTTTTTAGCCTGGGCTGCTGTTCAGGAGGTCAAACTATGTTACGTTTACTATGGGTATATATGTACATAAAACGATAGGGTCCCGTTATAGCTCATGAGGATAGCTTACATTAACGTTCCCCAACAGCGGCCCAATAAGCTTAAACCCTCCTCCTAGGACCACTTCGCTCTCCATCATCATGAAGCTCCATGAAGCTGCTAACTTAAGCCCGAACAGCCCACAGGGTTCCATGGGGATAATGGAAAACAAAATGGAAACTGTTATTTCTATATAGGGTCATGCATGGGCTACATAGGGTTCACATTGGGGTTATCATAATCGGGGTATTGTAAACCCAGACATGTAAAATTATTACTGTCATTACTCTTCTTGTTCCCATTGCTACTATGAGTAGCTCCGGGAGTGTAAAGTGCGCCCACCCTGCTACCAAGCTTGTCTGGGCTCAGAACCGACGCTCTCGCCTTCGGCGATGGCGGTACCTTTGCAGTGTTGCTAAGTTTCGCTCTGGGTCCAGGCAACGGGCTGGGATAAATCCAAAAATTCTCCTAAACTCTAAGGCCAAGGTTCAGGGAATGGGGGTGGGTGTGATCCTGATCCATGCTGGGCTTCTATCTTAATGGGGACATTTCTAGGGGAGTCCCACATAAGTTTTGGGGAGGGTTTCGCACCTTTAGCAAGATTGTAATATGGCCCTAAACCCTAAACCCTAAACCCTACATAGTAGTTTTGATTCTCTCTTCCATTACCCTTACGTAACAATCCCTATACCTCCCCTTCCTCAAGTCTCCACCCTAAACCCTAAACCCTATAACCTAAACCCTAAACCCTAAACTTGGAAGTCATGGCTTCAAGATGGGATGTGTAGGGGCGTTTGGGGGGAATTTAGAGGTTAGGAGTTTAGGGTTGTTTTTTGGGTGGCTTTGGGGGGGGGGGAATAGCGGTTGAAGCCTAAACCCAAAACCCTACAGGGTTTAGGGATCAGGGTTCTAATTTGAGAGTGTAGGACGGCTTTGGGTTTGAGTCTTAGCTATCCAGGTGCCACCGCTTACGCGCTGAACCCTAACCCTAAAACTCGAAACCCCTGAACCCTTGACCTCTAACACCCTACACCCCTAAACCCCAAACTCCTATTGAAGACTTGGAGGAAGGCTGTGCACTCTTCTGGCAGAGCCCTGGTGCGCTCATAGTTGGTTAAGGCATACAGAGTTTAGGCCTCGGGCTTCGGAATATGTAGGGACAAGGGCTGGAGCATATTGGGGTTATATTGGGGTTATATTGGGCTTATATTGGGTTCTATAAGGGTTATATTGGGGTTATATTAGGGTTCTATTACCCCTATAATGGAGAATCAAATGGAAAAGAAAATGGAGAATGAAATGGAAACTGGGCGCATAGTGCGGTCTATTGGGCCTTCAGTAATGAGAAGCTTATCCCAACACTCCAAACTAAGGACCAAATTGAGGTCCCATTCTCGGGCTGGCTTACCAAAGCTCTCGTAACAGCTCTGGGAAACTAAGCCCTGAACAAACCCTAAACCCTAAACCCCTACATCGTGTAGACATAAAACTGCCGCCTCAAAGCTTCCAAAAGGACGCAGGCAGCAGACACCTAAGCACTTCATCCTCCTTTAGCCCCATCCATGCAACCCCACCGCACATCTCAACCCTACCGGTGGCTCCATGTACTTTAACAGTTTAAAGGGTCTCTCAACTGCCAGAAAAGGAGCCGTCGGTAAAACCCTGAATCCTTTGAAGGCCAGCGGCGAAGAATGTAGCCGTCGCGGCTTTGCGCAAGTTCCTGGGTTTGGGGGTTTGGCCCCCATTCAAGAGCTCAGGGGTTCCAGAGATAAGGGGACCAAAGCTTCCAAGGTTTGGCATGTCAGCGGAATATCGCATGGAAAACAAGATGGAAACGGGATCATGTAATCAATGGTCTATAAGGTCTTCAGCAATGACAGGAATTTTGAGCACCCCAAGCCCAGAAAGAAAAGCACCCTGCGGAGCATCAAATATTCATGGGTTCCTCTACTCCCCCCCTATACTACCCCCCTAGGTTCCCCCTTAAAGTCAAGCTCTATAAGGATAATTCCCACATGCTTCGAGAACTCAGCGGCAAGGATGCCCCTAAACCCTCAACCCAGATCCCCCGGCGACTCAGACCCTAAACCCTAAGGGGTTTAGGGTTCCCTGACACTATAAAACCTGAAGCTCCCAGAACGCTTAAATTAAGCCCTAAAACAGTTCAACTCCAAAAGCCTGAACCCGCTTACACCGAGAACATGCCCTACATTGGATATAGGGGTTACATAGGGGGTTGTATTGGGATAATGGAAAAGAAAATGGAAACTACTATTTAGGGATTATGGTTTCGTTGTGTGTTCTGATTCGTCCCTACATGATTGTTTTTGGGAGGCTCAGCTACTAGGTCACTCCCCCTTACACTGACCACATTGGGTAACAGCAGTTATACTTAATCCTAAAGAAGCCCCATTGAGGACTGCTACTGTGAAAGAGAAGCTCAACCTACTACAGAAGCCTCAAAAACTACCAATATCATTTGAACCATAGTCCAAAGTCCTAGTATCCCCCTTACTAACCCCTATAAAAGTCACCTGTATAATCCCATATATTGCCACCCTTTGAGGAGTTCAGGCTATAGCTCATTTTGAGGCCTTGTTGAGACTATATTGTATGAGTCAGGAAGCTAGAACTACAATATTGGTAATTCTTTACGCCCCTACACTACATTCCCATGTGACACACAAAAAAGCTGCCCAAGCACCGCCCCAGAATCCTAAACCCTTAGCCGAAACCCTAAGCCCTGAACCCCCCAATCCCGAAACCCTGAACTCCTAAACTCCTAGACCCTAGACTCCTAGACTCTAACCCCCTAAACGCCTGAGCCCTAAACCCTAAATCCCAAAACCCCAAAAAGTGGACACCGAAACGCGCCAAGGTGCTGAAAGGCTTCCCAGGATCCGTTCACCTAGGAAATTGCAAGGGTTAGGGCTTAAAGTTCTTAAAGGATGGGGTTTAAGGTTTAGGGTTTTAGGGTTTAGGGTTTAAGGTCAAGGGTTTTAGGGCTTAGGGTTTAAGGATTAGGTGGATTGAGGATATTACCCCCAAATAATGGAGAATCAAATGGAAAAAGATGGAACATGAAATGGAAACTGGGATTCCATGAGATTAAAAGGGCTGACCTTGGAGCTTTCCAGAAATAGGGCTTGGGGCTTATAGGGTTTAGGGTTCAAGGTTTAGGGTTTAGGGGTTTAAGGTTTAGGAGTTTAAGGCTAAGGGTTTAAGGTTAAGGGGGTTAAGGTTTAGGGGTTTAAGGTTTAGGTTTTAAGGGTCAGGGATGTAGGATTTAGGGTTTAGGGTGTATGGTCTAGGGTTTAGGGTCCGGGGTTTCGGAGGTTAGGGATGACATAGTGTAATAGGGGTCAATATTGGGATAATGGAAAAGGAAATGTAAACGACTATTTAGGACCCTAGAGATGATATGAGCTGTAGTCTAAGCTCCTAGAAGGTATGGGGTTTAGGAGGTTTAGGATGTAGGGTTCAGAGTCGAAAGTCCTTAAAAGGGGTTATATAATGTGGGATTCTTTGGGGGACTACTAGAGATGATGTATTGTAATGTGGGTTAATCTTGGAAGAACGGAAAACAACATGGAAACTACTATTTAGGGTTTGGGGATTAGGGTTCAGGGATTAGGGCCTACGTAATGCAGAATCAAATTCGAAGGCAGATGGAAAATGACACAGAAACCAAAATATGCATCTGTAATATAGAGATGTACGTCCCCCTTATATGAGTACGTACCCCTTTCGGGGCTTCTAGGGTCACACAGGGTTTTTTGTTTTTGAGATATGGGCCCAAAGCTTCAAAAACGAATGGGAGCATGAGGTGGGGTCTACAGGCATCATGAGAGTTTAGGACTTAGGATTTAAGGCTTTCTAAGAAATACTCTTTGGGGGGAGGTCCTCGAAGGGTGCAAAACCCTTGACCCTAAAAATGACCTCTAAGCCCTAGGTGGATCCCCCACCAAGTAATAGTGACTATAAGGGATAATAGGGATTATATTAGGGTCCTCTTATATTCTTACTATACCACTGTTACAGGGTGGGGGGTCCTCCTAATCTAAGCCCTGCACCCTCGAGCAGGAAGTGAGTATACTATTTGTCGCGAGGGGCTAATGTTGAGATCGCCTCACCTCTTCCTAGCTGCTGAGTTGTATGGTCCCAAACAAGATATTGCGGCAGTTGTAGAACCAAACAGAGCAGTCCACCCCTCAAAGATCAGGAGGTCTTGACTGGACCCATCGTAAACCCTCTCGCCCCAGCTCACTGCAACCTGCTGCGATCAAGGGGAGGTCGAGCAGATAATAATCGCATTGGTAGAACATAACGACGAAATGAAGGACTGATGGACGTTCTTTGACTGTGGAAGGAAGAACTTCGTCGTCGTCAACTCTGTCTGGAACTGTTCCATCTGTCACTGAGCAGCGATAGCATATTTCCTTCAAGTGGATCCGAACTGATACCGTAGAATTCAATCAAGCTACCGTAGTCGTCATTCCGCCCGTTAATGGTGGCTCTTCCGACATCAAGGCCCAAGTCGTAATCTTTGAGTTAGATTCCAACAGGTTGACGCTTGTCTACTCAGCTACGAAACTTTGTTTTTTGGGGCGGGGCTGGGGGGGGGGGGGCAGGTGGACATATACAGGATGTGTTTTGGTAGGATCAGAATTTCATTTCCCCAAATGGCAGCCCAAATACTTGCACTCACCCATCCTCCCAGGCAGCCCTACCATGCACTTACCAATATCTAATGACCGAGGAATCATGTCCCATAACAAGTGCTCACCCTAAACCCTAAGCCCCTGAACCCCTAAATCCTAAACCCCTAAACTCTTAATCCCGAAACGCCCAACCCCTAAAACCTAACCCCTGAGCCCCTAAACTTGATACCTGAAACACCTAAACCCTAAAATCACACCTTGCCCCTCGCCAGGCTTGGCTTCGGGTGTTTGGGGGTTCGGGGTTTAGGGTTTATGGGGGTTATAGGGTTTAGGGTTTGGTGTTTAGGGGTTGTGCTTCTTTTTGGGGGGGTGAGGGTTTAGGGATTAGGGTTCAAGGATTTTTTGTGTTCAGGGTTTATGGATTGGGGTTCAGAGGGTTTTCAGGGTTCAGGGATTAAGGACAAGGGTTTAGGGATTACAGGTCAGATTTTAGGGTGTAGGGGGCTTCTCCAGCGCTATAGAATCCACCTGTAACTTCCTAAAATTTGTAGAGGGTCCTCCGGCTAATGTAGCAGCTTCAACTATTGCCACTGTCATTATGAGATCTATTACAAGTACCACTTTTCTTATCATGTTCGATGTTCTTTGCCATGTGACTCCAGTATTGGGAAAATGCCCCTAACCCCCTCAGCCCTAAACCCTAAACCCCAATCACGCTAATAGCTTTAATTCCTTCATTTTTTTACCTGCCAATATGAGCTAGACTCGAAACTCCGAGTATCCCCCTTACTAACCCCCTATAGTAGTCCCCTATATAATCCCCTATATAACCCCCCTTTAAGGAGTTTAGACCATATGCAGCCAGGCTTCGGATTTCCTTCTCCCGGTTGGCTGCATCTTCCTGGCTCTTTGGCTTCCAGGGTGTTTGTTTTAAGGGTTTAGGGTTTACTAAACTGGCCTCAGAACCCCACTAGACATTATCATTTTTTGGTTGTTATTACGAGTATACGGCTCAAAAATGAGAAAATATTTTGATTATATAGGGGCCTACCTATTCGTTGGAGACTGTTAGAGCTCTAAACCCTCGGGATTTGTGTTTCTAGGTTTTCTTAGGGTCCTTTTCCTTCCTGCAAGTAGGGTTTTATGGATCAGGGTTAAACCCTAAACCCTAAAACCTAAACCCTAAACCCAAAAATCCTGAGCCCTAAGGTAGGGCTTATGGATCAGTGTTTAGGGGTTCTGGGGCTCAGGACTCAAGCATACGGTCCAAGCCTATATGCAGCTTATTGCCTTTGAAGTGGCTGAAAACGTTGAAGGGGCGGTTGCGATGTTTTTTTGTTATTTTTGGTGTTTAGGGTTCAGTGTTCTTAGGGTTGAGGGTCTTATCAGCTTTATCTAAAGATTAGGGTAAAGTCAGGTGGTTTAAGGGTCTGTGGAGGTGTAGTTGATCTGGGGTCCGCTAAAGCCAGCCCTGACGTCTTTTCGGGATTAGCATTTTCCCATTCTGCCTTCTCAGCTTTTTACAAATCATCCCTAGAACCAAGGTATGCGCCATGTAAGACCTTCTAAGCGGAGATGTGTATAAACATTGAGCCCTCAGCCACGAGCTCCCACACCTCAGACCCTACGGCAGGCCCATCACCCTTATCCCTGACATTGAAGCTTAAACTCAAAACCCCCCCAATTCCCCACGCTCCTGATCTTAATCCCCTCCCTCCGAAGCGTGGAAATCCAAACCACACACGTGTGCATAGATGTAGAGAGAGAGGTCTAGAGAGAGAGAGAGAGAGGAGTGAGTGGATATAGGTACCCGTTGGGGTAATATTAAGGTTATGTTGGGGGTTGGAGGTAATACTAGGGTCATGTTGGGTTTATATGGGGAGATAATGGACAAGAAAACGGAAACTACTATAATGGGTTATGGATTAGGGTTTAGGTATCTAGAGACATATATGTAAATGAAGAGTATATTCGCCTCAAGCCCTCAACCGTACACCCTGAGCCCCAAACTCCAACCCCGAAACCTTAAACCCCGTCTAGCGCCTCCAAGCCACTGTACCATTCCAGCGTCTAATTCATTTTCCGTGTTCTCTCCCATTTGATTCTCCGTCCCAGCAAACCCAACTTAATTAGGCCCTTCGACTCCCGACAACTCCGGAATCTCTCTGATAAACCCTACATATCTCCACGTGTTCCGTGGAAAGGGACATGCCGCGCCTAAACCCCAGTCTTTGAACCCTAAACCCCTCAACGCTGCTAGAAACCCCCAAACCATAGTCCCTAAATCCTATCCTGTATATCCCTTGTATCCATGTTCCTGTATACGCCAGGGTATGTGTGTATGTATAGACACATATATATATGTATATGTATANNATATATATCTCTCTCTCTCTCTGTGCAGAGACCTGGTAACCTCTACCACGATCATGCAAGAAATCCAGGGCCAAAGAATTTACAATCATCTCTACCAACCTCCGTATGAACTCAGTACCCACCTCATGTTCAATGTTCTTTTCCATTT
>CAJNIZ010046646.1:21623-34053 GCA_905231905.1 Symbiodinium pilosum
GGGGTTTGGGGGTTTAGGGTTAAGCCTTCAGAAGCAAGGACAAGGCACGGCTCCTTTCAGGAGGGGAAAAGGGTTTAGGATTTAGTATTTAAGGATTATAGGGTATATATTGGGGTTAATATTGGGAGAATGGAAAAGAAAATGGAAGCTGCTAGTTAGGGATTAAGTTTAAAGTTTAGGGTTTAGTGTCCAAGGAGGGGATATGAGTAAATGGGGTGATACGGGGGATATATAGGGAGAATGGAAAAGGAAATGGAAACTACCGTTTAAGGTTTAGGGTTTAGGGCTCTCAACTCCCAGTATCCCCCGCAATAAGCCCTATAGTAGTCCTACATCTCATCCCTTACCTGTCCGCTTTCAGGAGTTTAGACCCTGAATCCTAAACCTTAAACCCTAATCCCTAAACCTTAAACCCTAAATAATGGTTTCCATGTTCTTTTCCATTATCCCTATATAACCCCAATATACCCCCTGTAAATTACCCTATAATCCCAGTTTCCATTTCATGTTCCATTGTCTTTTCCATTTGATGGTCCACCATAGGGGGATAAGAGCCCACCCTAAACCCTAAACCCTAAACCCATCCCTAATGGCTCATGTCGGGACTTTGGGTCTCTTCTTTGGATGTAAGGACCAGGATCTACTGATTAGGGTTCAGGGTTTAGGGTACCCATTGGGGTTTGGAACTTAGGGTTTACATGGGTTCTAAGGATAAGGGGATGTATGGGGATATTTCGGAATGCAATCGATCCAGATATAAAGGCATCTGGCAAACATAGGGCTTTAGGGCTTCTTTGCTTGGGGTTGAGAGCTTAGTTCGGGTGAGGGATTTGGCTTCAGGCGTGGCATTTGGGATTTAGCGATCATTCCGAAGTATCCCCATACATCCCCTTATCCTTAGAACCCATGTAAACCCTAAATTCCAAACATGCGTTTGGGGGGTTCCGGCTCAAAGATACGGTTGAAAGGTTTAGGGCTTTCGACTGACAGGTGCAGGACTGAAAAAGGCCAGGTCAACAGGAGGAAAAAATAATGAAACCATAACCTACCCCCGGAAACTAGCATGGAAACCCATAAAGGGCCCTACAAAGACCACCGTCCCTTTAAATTGAAGAACTCCCTTCTTGCCATGATTGTGCTTCACTAGTAGGAATAATAGCCTATATGCTTCCCCTCAGGCCAACAAGAAAGCTCAGAACGGGCCCTACTGTCCTGCAAAGGGGGTGTATTCTTGCTTAGGTTGCCTAAAGAAGGGCCAGAATGCTTACCACCTACCCTGTATCTCCCTTGGGTACTGCCCCCACTCAGTAACAGTTGGATAATAATTATAATATGGTTATATATAGCCCTGGACTGCCCTACCTGAAGAACACAGCTCAGGTTTTGCTTAGCCGCCAACCTTATCAGGTTGGCCTCAGGGTGACGTGTAACGCTGGACCTTTCTTCTTGGTGGGGATATTCCACCGCTGCTCCTTTTGAGGTTCTCCCCTTGCTGATCAGCCATGCTTTCATGTCATCGTGGATAAATTGGCGGACCGTCTTTGCGAGGAGGTCTACTGCCCCTTCGAGAGCCATGAGGCCTGCGGCATCGATGCCTGGCTCAACACCACTTCTTCGGTGAGAGATCTTAGTATGCAGGTTGACATCTGGCTACGCGGGTGAACCAGGAATTTTCTTAGGTTCTTTTTCTGATGTACGAGGCCTTCTTACTTGGGAAGTTGAGCACGGGGATAAGTTCCTCGTCGGACGTAGGGTCAGTTCCCGGCTGAGTTTCCGCTGGGGCAGAATATGGGGTCTTCCACTCTGGCTGTGTTGAAAGAGGCGGCTCCAACAACAGCCCCAACAACAGTAATAGGACCCCTAATATAGACTGTAACGGGGGGAGGGGGGGGGGCAGTACCCAATATCTCCTTTATATGACCCATGGAAGCCTTGTAAAACATGATATTGGCGAGTATTCACACTTCTACATTACATCATCCCTATGGAGCCCTGTACTAGGTTTAGGGGTTTAGGGTTCCCCTTAACCCTATACAATATAGAAGTTTCCATTCTCCGCCAGTAGTCTATAGCCTCAGGAGGTTTCTATGACTGTCAGGGCCCCAAGAAGAGACTTCGAGGAACTCCCAAAAATGTCCCTGATTTCCGGAATTCTCATCCTTGAGCTCTACACCCCGAATCCTTGGACACCCTGACCCAACCCCTTAATAGGGGTTATAATAAGGATCCTCATATTAAGGCCATTAAAAGGAAGGGGTTAATTAATCATGGGTCTACACCCTAAACCAAACCCTGAATAGTAGTTTCCATTTTCTTTTCCGTTATCCCTATATAACCATAATCGCCTTATAGCGCAACATGCTCTCAACGCCTCCTCGGCTCTCCTCTCTACATCGGCACGGCGCCGCTGCTCCTTCAAATTATGATCAAACGCACGGTTTAGGGTTTCAGGTTTACGGTTTAAGGTCTAGGGTTTAGGGTTCCCAGGAACTACCTACAACTTCGACTCCTTAAACGGGTTACAGGGATATACCGAGCTTATTGTTCAGGGTTCACGGGATTTAGTAAGAACTGGTATCTGGGCTCATCGCCCTAATTGGAAGATGAACAAACCCTGGTGCTCCCAGTTACCTGAATAGTAGATTTCTGGGCTATGTTACTATAGGGTAGATAGAACCCAGACAGGTAACTGGAGCCAAAAGGAAAGTTATACGCCCAGGTCTTGAGTCCCATGAGCCTTTAAGCACGGACAGTGATGAGAAAGGAGCAGGACATATCTCCCAATACATACACATAAGGGTTTGGGGTTTAGGGTAGACATAGACATGCACGTATACACGTACACACACACACATGCGATAAAGTAAACCTGGGTATATACATATGCATATGTATACGGACATGTCTAATAAATATTCATGCGTGTACCTAGATAAACGCCATGACCGATCTGAATAGAACCCTTTAACCCCAAACCCTCAGCCCAAAACCCTGAGTCCTGACTAGACCTTCGCCCTGGAACCCCAAACCCTGAACCCTAAACCCCCAACCTTGAATCTCGAACCCTGAACCCTTTTGAAGAGAACCCTCAATCCCCCGTTGACTCCATCCTACCTCCGCCTGAATGCGCAGACGCTCGGCTTCGATCCTCTGCTCCTCGACACGTGGCAATCAGGTTCCTTTAGGTCATAGGGTCTAGGGTTTAGGGAGTAGGGTTCATGGTGTAGGATTTTGGATTTAGGGCCTAGATTCAGGGTTTCGGGCATGGGGCTTGGTTTTTTTTTAAATCCCGTCGGCTCTTTTGTGCCCAGCATGCTTAGGGTTTAGGGCGTAGGGTTCAGGGTGTAGGGCTTAGGGTTTACGGCTTAAGGTTTGTAGGAGTCCCGGGGTTTTTAAGGGAATTAGGGGGCTAGATGCTCAGGCATGCAACATGTAGACTTCAGTATTCAATTTAAACACGGGGCTGTCTGCGTTACATGGGGATGCCAGGGGTCATGAAGGGACATGCGCAGTTTAGGGGCTTCAGTGTTTACATTTTGGGGTTTCCCTCCTGGAAGGGGTTACTGGGGTTTAAGAGGGCCATTCCAGGACATGTAGGGATACGGTTAGGGCGCTTAGGGATTGAGAGCTCCAGGCTAGGAGTTAGGAGGACCCCCACCCTGTAATAGTGACTATACGGGATGATGCTGATTATATTAGGGTCTCGTCATTTTCCTATTATACCGCTATTACAGGGGTGGGGGGGGGGTCCACGTAAGTTCTAGGGTATGTTTGGGGTCTGGAGTGTTGAGAATGTCGGAACTTACTGCGAGGAGCCGATATCCGTTTCCCAAGGCATGGAGGTTGCAGGCCGCAGCTGGTATCATCGCGTCGGCCGGCCTCTGCATAATTCCAGGCCGCCGTCGCAGTGACTGGTGACTGGTACTTGCGATGAATTACACGACTGACCGCACTGCTTCGACAAAGCCGAGCAATCCGTCTGAAAGACTTGACGCTATCCTGTACGTTGGATCAACGTACGTGCCGCTTGTTTCCAGCTGCGTGGCATACCCGGCACCATGGCAAGCACAAGTCGTCGAGAAAGGACATGGACTTTTGCATCCCCACCGAAGTTAGCACATGCCGTCTACCACTGAACGTCAACCCTGAAGCCTTAACCCTTAAACCCTGGATCTACCTCAGTCACCCCTGTAAAGCCTCTTGAGCAGGTATACCGGTATACCTTTGCAACTTCTGTACCACTCTACTCTTAAAAGGGCATCCTCAACATTCCTACGTTGGGCTTCAACCCCGCTTACCCAAACCCTAAACCCTAAACCCTAAACCCCAAATCCTAAACCCTAAACCCCTCTAAACCCTAAACCCGAGACCCTAAACCCTGAACCCTGAACCCTAAACCCTGAACCCTAAACCCCCAAACCCTGAACTTCCAATCAAGACCCGCCGGCAGCGGCGCCTCCTCGCGCTTCCGCTGTTCTTCAGCCTCAAAGGGTTTAGGGTTTAGGGTTAAGGGTTTAGGGTTAAGGGTTTAGGGTTAAGGGTTTAGGGTTTAGGTTTAAGGGTTTAGGGTTTAGGGTTTGGGGGTTAGGGTTTGGGGTTAGGGTTTAGGGTTTAGGGCTTAGGGGTTAGGGTTTAGGGTTTGGGAGCTTCAACCGGGATTTTCCTCTAAGGGGGGGCGGGGGGGTTCCTATGGTAGACATAAAGGTACGTAGGGAAGTAATAAGATGTAAACTAAAGCACTTTAGGGGTTTAAGGGTATTAGAGTGTGTGTAGGAGATTCGGTATCTAGAGGTTTAGGGGTTTAGGGGTTTAGGGATTCAGCGTTGGGCGATGAAGGTATACAGTTCGAGGCTGAAGCCCTTTTAGGGTTTAGCGCTTAGGTTTAGGACTGCAGGGGTCTGGGTTTTAGACAGTGTTTAGGGTTTTGGACTATATAAAGGAAAAACCGTGCCATTCAAAATTGCCCTCATTGCTTGGAGACTTTGTCCGGTACCAGCAATCTTGAAGCTTCCTTACCCCTTACTAACGGCTTCCGAACGGGCCCGTGGGTTTAAGCATATCCGGATGTATGCAGGGTGATGACGATGCGGGCGAAAATGTGGTAAAACGCACATCGGTGTAAAAGGAGCTCTACAACTGTAGTGCCCGAATCTAGTGAGCGTATGCAAAGCATCCGCCTCTACGAAAACGCCGTTTTCGAAAAGGCTGCCTTTGCGGATTCTCCGAGCTCACCTAAGAGCTTACTAGGCCCTGTGGCCTTTCGCCACGAGGCTTGCCACATGTAGACGAGCACCAGTGGGTGGGATGCCGTGTTGTTGCAGCGATGCCTTTCGCGAAAGCCAGATGACTGCATCTTCTGATGATACAGAACTAATTATTTGTGGTGGGGCTGAACATTACCGTTTAGAACTTGATGATGGTTGGGGATGAATGATTGTCAACCGAGCGTAGTAACCCCACCCCAAAACCTTAAAAATGCACGGGCCCGTATGGGCGCCGGCACCAAAAATCTTAGCTCCCTGCACACTCCAAACCCTATCTACCTTTACCCCCCCGCCCTCCACATACCCTGAAGCCCCAAACACGATACATACGCCAAATTCCGAAAGTCCCTGCCCCCACGCATAACAACAGTATGGGAGTTTCACGAAAAGCTCGCTCGCGCCCCCTCTCTCTCTCCCTCTCCCGATCTATATATATACGCATATTCTAAAGCCCTGACCCTAAAAAGCACCCCATACATCCACACAGAATCCCTTTCATCTAAACCGCAAATACCCATAGGTGATCCCTTTATGGGGACTCTACCACACCCTACACAATCCCTATAAAACCGTATATAATCCCGTTCAAGGAACCGTAGCCCTAACCTTCGCCGTAGCAGCGCCTCGCGCTTGGCACGCTCCGCCGCCGCTGCCGCTTCGCGGCGAGCTTCCTGCGTGTGGGGGACGGGGGGGCCGGCGAGATTTTAATCTGATGATTATACTAGCAATAACAGTAATACTATCTAGGAGAGTAATTGATAGTAGTAAGACTTATTTAATAGGAATAGAAACAGCCCGAATAAGCACAATAGTAAGAATAACAGTTATGTTAGTAGTAGGTTGCAACCAGGTTTCAGTTTGAGGGCTTTTTGCGGCTTCGTTTGCGCTCCAACCCAAGACTCCTACACTCCCGGAAATTCACATGGAAACCCAACAAAGACTACAGTCCCTCCTAGATGGGGCTATATGAGCTACTGTCTAAATTCCTAGTATCCCCCTTAATAACCCCTATAGAGTCCCCTATATAATCCCCCGTATAACTCCCTTGAAGGAGTTTAGACTACAGTTCATATGGGTTTCCATGTTAGTTGCGGGGTGTGTACTGGCTGTGGGTGTTCCTCTCCGGCTCCGAAGCGTTTTCAGGGGCTCGATAGGTTTGCCCGGATGTGCGCAGTTGGGACATAGATCTGTTAACCCCCTAGGGTTTAGGATCTAGGGTTTAGGGGTTTAGGGTGTGGGGTTTAGGGTTTAGACCCTAAACCCTAAACCAGAGACCAGAATCGCAGCAACTGGACTTGTGCTGCAAAGCTAGTATATAGGCACTATTTAAGGAGTATGTTCACTTATTCCCGACTAAACCCCGGTAAGTCCACTGCATGAAGCCGCGCAACGACTACTTGGCCGTAAACGCCAAGCCCACCTAGAAATCGAAAAGTAGATAAACTCATGGCCCCAAACCTCTATCCTAAATACATGATAATATATGATGGTGCTCTATTAAAGAGGTCCTATTATTAGGGGGAACCCTAAACCCTAAACCCTAAATCCTAAATCCTAAACCCTAAACCCTATTATTAGGGGGAATGGGGTTTCGAATAGCATGGGGAGGGGAGCATTCCCTGGATCCTCCTCGAAAGCTCTTACCTTGGCATTGTACGGACTCCCGTTGCTTTCCTAAACCCTTAGGGTTTAGGGGTTTAGGGTTTAGGGTACCCTGTAGACCCTATGGGTACTCTTCAAATTCAGTACTGGGGCTCCACGGACTTGTGGCTTGCAAATTTAAGCCACATAATCTCCTCAGACTCACCTGAACCCCCCCCCACCCCTTGTTGTAATATGGGTTAATATAAGGATAAGAAAGCAAAATGGAAAGTACTATGTAGGAGCCTAAACCCTAAACCCTTCAGGACATAATTCCTGTTAGGGAACTCGCCAAATTCCCGGGTAGGAGACCCCATATATTGGGTGCCATATTGATTCAAATTCTGGGGGGGGGGAGGGGGGGGAGTTCAATGTTAGTATGGTGTAGGGTGTATATAGGGCTTCACGGATAACCCTAAACCCTAAACCCTAAACCCCAAACACCACAACGGCCTGGTTCGGGAGTAAATCCCATGTAAAACCGCAGAGTGTCAATCAAACCGCACGCCTGCATACACGACTCACATCTGGGTCCTTAAGTTTTGAAATTAAGCCACACGGTTTAGGGTTTAGGGTTTAGGGTTAAGGATGTACCTGTATAATGGAAAATCGAACAGGAAGAAACTGGAATGTTGAGAAAGAGAAGCTTGTGATATCCTGAGGTATATACAGATTAGGGTTTAGCACTTACAAAAAACAGGGGCCCTTCTGGAAACCCCTGTAACAACCACTATAATCTATTGCGGCGCCCTCTTCTTGGGAACCCTCTTTAACTCCCATATTTCATAAATATATATATACATACATATATTATAAAAAGATATGCTATATATCCCGTATCTCCTTAAACCCTAAACCCTAGGCCCTGAGCCCTAGAGCGTAGCCCCTGCCACTACCAGAATTTCTTGTCCTCTTCCTGCCGTCGCTCTTCCTCCTGTCGGCGCATCTCCTGCGGAGAGACACAACTCCCGGGTTGGAAAGTTGGAGGGTGGCTTGGGGGGGTGGGAGATGCCTTTCCGAGTTATATAGGGATAATGGAAAAAAATGGAAGCTGCAGGGGTTATAGGGTTATAGGGGGATATGGTAGCTAGTGGAGAATGAAGCGGAAAAGAACATGGAAAATGAAATGGAAGTTAGGATTATTCGGTGCTTTATAAGGTTTTTTGGTAATTTCCCAAAATAAGCGCACCCAATATAAACCCCAAAATAGTCTACTCCTTATATATATATATTAGGTGGACCCCCAAAAAGGTGCCCCTGATTTTGGGAAAACTCTATATGGGTGTCACATAGGAACATGGAGGGTCTTAGCGGGTCTCGGGGATTCGGTATTTGGAGATTATTTGGGGGGATCTCGAGGTTTGTTCGGTTTTGTGCGTTGGGGGCTTGTTGGCTGTGGATTTAGGACCCATGTGAAAGAATAGCCGCTTCATACTGTCTTGCAAACCCCTGTATAACCCCTATAAGTAAGCACTACCCTGAACCCTCAAGACTTGAAGATTCATGCCCTACACATCCTGCATCATCCTAAAGACGTACTTCCCGTAATAGCGGAAAACGTCTCAGGGGGGGTTATTTGTTGTTAAGGTGTTGCTCATCCAGCAACTCTTGCCATTGTGTGTCAGTCTATAGCCTCCTCCCTGAAAGAGCCTCTCCGAACACAGAACATGTTCTACAAAAACATTGGCTATAAACTCCTTTAATCAAAAGGACGATTTTCATGGGTTTCTAGTCCTTGGAGATACGTCTGCTTCAGGAATCCCTTTTTAAAGCCTGAGCCCTGTACATCCGCAAGCCCTGATCCATGAAACCCTGACACCCGAAGCCCTATACATCCGTGTAACCCTCGAACGGGCCCCTGAGCCCCATACATTCTCCTTATGTATATCTATATATATATATGTATATATAATGTTTTATGTATATGCATACGCACACAGATATCCCTACGCCCCAACCCGAAACCCTTAACCGTATAAGCCTTTGAAAGAAATCCTCTAAATCCCCTTAAGCAGACCCTAAACCCGATAAACCCCTTATAGACCCCAATAAACCACAATACCTGATAGACCCCTGAAACCGCCAATACCTTCTGGACCCCTTTAACCCCCAATACCTTCTAGGCCCCGAGAACCCCCAATATCTTATAGACCCCTATGACCCCCAAAGCCCCTAAAACTTGGGCCTCCAGTTCGGCGTTGAGCTTCTGGCGTTCTGCCTCGTCGAGGCGTTGCCTGCGGAAGAACAATTCAATCTAAACTGTCCCTAAAGTTCCTCCTGCATACGTCCAGGGTTAGGGTTTAGGGATAAGGGTTAGGGCGTAGGGTTTGGGGTTTAGGGAACTTAGGTCTTTGGTGTGAAAGTTTAAAGCTTAGGTTTTGTGTGGAGTGTAGGGAATGACCCCAAAGGGTTTTGGGTTTCGTGGGTCACCCTTAGGGAGCTGCTGGATGCAGGAGAAGTCCCATAATGGAGACCGAAAAGTTCATGAGTTTGAACACTTAGCAAAACCCTATCGGGGTATAGGCCCCGCCTGGGCCGTGTATGTCCTGCTTTCCCTTCTGCCCTACATTGTAAGCGTACTTGTAAGGCATGTTCCCAAGAAAACCCTAAATCCTGAACCCAAACCCTTCGAAGACGTAATTATAGGACATGCTCCATCCAAGGTCCAGGTAGGGTCTAGGGTTTAATTTGGGGGTTAGGTTTGGGGCATTCGGTTAGGGTTTGGTTTCTTTGGCTAAAGTACGCCGGCTGCCTCACAGGGCTGCCTCACAGGTCCCTGCAAGTAGGATGCCTAGAGCATGATCTGCCAAACCTGTCCTAGAAAGCAATCTTGTTTCGCAAGGCAGACGCTCTGAAAGAAAGAAGTTAAACCCTAAACCCGTGAAAGAAAGAAGTTAAAGGTTGGGTGATTCGCAAAACCTCCTGGTACCTTTTGTGGTGACTGCTACTTTTGAGGGGGGAATGACTAAAGCGAAAGGCATGGACATGTCCCCAGGAGCGCATGTCCCTAACAAGGACAGCAGGGCCGTTTGTTAGTACCTATAAAGCCCATGTAACAGCTTTCCATACTCTCCCACGGCAAGACAGGGCCTGGTAGGGGCACAACATGGTGACCCTCAGCTCCACCCTCAGAAAAGCCTGGAACCCCAAAACTCTCAACCAACTACCTTCCAACCCCGAAGCCCTAGCCCTGGAACCTTCCTCAAGACTTGTGAACCGTCGTGCCTCTATAGGCCTTAAGAGGTTCCCCCCCCTTTAATACTCTGATTCTTCAGGGCTGTGCAAGCTAGCTAAGGCCCACCAAAGCCTGCACCTGAAGCCCATTGAGGGGGATATAGAGGTTATATGGGGGTTCTGTAGGGGTCATGTGGAGACTAGATTGAAGGAATGGAAACTAAATGTCTAATTACCGTTTAGGGTCTAGAGTTGATTTTTGTGAGGCATGCGATGAGCAATGTCCTTGTATCCCTAATGTAGAGCTTGCTTCGGATACCTTCAGGGCCGCTTCGATACCCAAGTGCCTTGTGAAGCATTACAACCACAGGTAGAGGAAATCTTTCGCCACCCTGTACCCTAAACTCTCTAAACACCCACCACCTCATGCTGCAGGAACTCGTATTATATTGGCGATCCCACGTATCCCAAATGGTGCAAGACAAAAATCTCAGGCTAGAGCCAAGCAAGGCCTATGATTTAGGTGGACCCCCCACCCAGTAATAGTGACTATAAGGGATAATAGGGATTATATTAGGGTCCTCTTATATTCCTTTTATACCACTATTACAGGTCCTCCTAACCTATGATTATCACAGTCTGGCTTTGCCGGCTGCGGGTTGCCTCAGGAGATGTGTGGATTACTGGGTAAACTATAATGATCTGACCCGACCCCACCTTGACCGGTGTAGGGTTCACGGTTCCAGGACCCTCCTTGTACCCCTAATTGGGGATACATGGTCCCTGATAGTGGGTACTTAGGCCCTAATACAGGGTAAGAGGAGGGTCTAGGTTTAGAGTCTATAGAAGATAACCTAGAGTCTATAGAAGATACTCCCAAATTGGCTCAGTTTCAGGTCCTGAAAGTATCATAGAAGGGCTAGTTTCAAGTGTTCTGAAACCCCCACACCCCAAATCCCTGTACATAACCCCTGTAGAACCCCTTCATGTGTCCGTAGACGCCTACAGCCTGAAGCTACCACAAAACGGTTCGTCTACTGCGATAAACGGAGGGGCGCTGCAGAAATAATGGCTTCGTGGGGAAATTATAGCCAGCCTATAGGGTAAGAACGGGGTACTCTGTCTTGAATAGCCCCCCAAACAGAACTCCACAAAATGTTTAAGGTTTAGAGTTTTAGGGTCAAGGTTTGGGGCTTGGGATCTTAAAGCTCAGGTTGTTGGGTTTGGGCTTCAGCGGAGTGGGGGAAGGGATTGAGAACATGGCCGGGTGAGCCATATCTATAAACGCTAATGGTCATTGAGCTCTAGTCTAAACTCCTTCTTAAAGTGCGGTATATAGGGGATTAGATGGGCGACTACTATAAGGAGTATTAAGGAGGGACCCTAAACCCTAAGCCCTAACAGTTTAGTCTATGGCTCATTCACCAGGTCACTCCCAAGAGCCAGCTGGATCATGTACTCTATTATATGTCATTCCTGCACTATAATTTCTTTTTGAATAGTAATAATTTGCTTTAAGCAAATATGTGTATAAATGATCTTTCCATTCTACCATAAATGGTGTTGCTAGTCCTAAACAGAAACCCCTACCAGGATGGGGCTGTCCTTAAAGGGCCCCTCAAACTACCTTTGTCAAAGTCCTAATGGGAAATTGTTAGGTCTGATAGCCTATACGGCACGGGTAAACTTCTACACCCGAAATCCTAAAATCGAGTATATACATCTTTGGAAACCTACACATAGGAGTCTCCATAAATTATGATGGTACTTGGTCTATATGGAAGTCCCCCTATTTCTGGAAACACCCAGCTAACCCTATAAAAAGCAGTTTCCATGTCATTCTCCATGTGATTGTCCATCTGGCTCTCCTTTATTGGTGCCATAGCCCTAAACCCTAAACCCTACACCCTAAACCCTAATCCCTAAATAGTAGTTTCCATTTTCTTTTCCATTGTCCATCTATAACCCTAGATATAACCCCTATAAACTATCCTATAATCCCAGTTTCCATTTCATTTTCCATTTTCTTTTCCATTTGATTCTCCATTATAGGGGGATAATAACCCTATATGGCCCCTATATAACCTTCTAATATAACCCCTATATAATCCCTATATAACCCCTATATAGCCCCTATATAACCCCTATATAACCCCACGTTGCAACAGGCCTTCTCAAACGCCTCTCTTTCAGCTTCCGCTGGATGAGGAGATGCTGAGACTGTCAGGAGCATGGCGGGCGCGGCTGCTTTATGGGTTTGAGGGTTTAGGTTTTACTTTTATGCTTCTATATATTACGGGGGGTTAGAGCGTTAGAGCCTTAGAGCGGGAGAGAGAGAGAGAGACAGAGAG
>CAJNIZ010046647.1:0-39421 GCA_905231905.1 Symbiodinium pilosum
CCCCAACAGTGGAGAATCACATGGAAGTTAAGCGGAAACTGGAGGTTAAACAGGGGACTCAAAATATTGTCTGAGATCTACTGATTCCATAGGGATTCTATGGTGTACATGAAGGTATATAGCGCTGAGGGATTATAGTGTATGGTTGTGTGACGAACGGCTTTTGTTTGGTGTCCGGGCTAATCGTCCTTGGATCATTTGTAGCCTGCTATCGTTTTGCAAGTGTACGTGTACATGTTGAAATTCTCGTTCCAATCGAAAACCCTCCAGCTCGAATCCAATGTCCATCTGTCATACATATATATATATATATCCTATGTATATCCTATGACCGATAAAACACCGCGCGCCAAAAATGAAAGCTACGATTTAGGGTTCAGGGTAGAAGGAATCAAAAATCAAACAGAAAAATGAATGGAAACCACTGCACTTTCTGGGTTTAGGTCATGTTGTGTTCCCTGAAGAGGTTTTATTGGGGCACATAAGGGAATGGAATACATGCAAACTGTAAACTAATCAGAGATCATATCCCATATAGAGGGTTTAGTCATGGAGAATCAGATGGAAGCTGGAATATGCTGCCTTGGCGGTACTACTCATGATTCCAACATCCATTACATGTTCCATTTTCTGATTCTCCATTACTTGGGTAATGTTGCTATAGATGATTTCCTGATCCTGTAAACTGCAGAACACCTAAGACAGGGGCAAGGCGTTGGAATTCGCAGCTCCTGATGACGATCAGTCAACGATCCATGTGGCAAGCGATGAATGTTGCACACAGCGCCTCGGCATACAGCTCCGCACGCTCCTTCAAGAGGTACCCCTGGCAGCAGATCGGGCATAACAGTGCCACCCCGTTGCTGTGACAGCCCCGCAATGCGAAAAGCTGGCCTTAACGTTCCAGCCGTCAATCCAGATCCCGAAGGTGGTTGGGAGCATGCTGAGGACTGGCAGGGTCGAGCATGCACGAGCATAAATCGATGCAGAAGTCTGCTCTGGCCTATCATGGACAGAACAACCGCTACATGCAAGACGGTCCAAAGTTGCAGCAAGCGGCAATGTGAAGTACGGAGGATGCTGCCACCGTCAGGCCTGCCATGCACAATTCATTGGATCAAAATCTGCAAGCCAGGCAGAAACCACAGAGTTGCCTTTGTGCGTCTGGATCCAAATTTGTTAGCTTCATGTCGACTTGCTTGCCTCAGATGTGGGTTGAGATGGTCTCGTCATGAGGTATGGACCCATCACGGGCCCAGCGTTCAGGCATGTTAATATTATCGCGTTCATGACCCATCCCTAAAGCATGCTGACGAGAGCAAAGAAGCAGAACAACACAAGTTCTCAGATTCGGACTGAAATCTCTCAGGATGTACTCTTGCCCCATGAAGTGCCTCATGCTGCAACAGGCTTCTGCTTCTTCCAGGACTCAAACAAACATTGGGCAGCAGCCCGTTGGCGCACAGGAAGGAGACAATGAGAGTGACTAGCGCCTGGCACGCATGTGTTGCTGCAGCTGCTACTTAGATGGACACAATGAACACGGACAACAAGAATCATCTGCAATCGGCATGAAAACGTGCAAGGGCACCATCACGCCCAGGAAAAGGCGGCCAGTTATGACAGAGATGTGGTCATCCTAGGCGCAGCAGGCCACATCGCATGAAATCTATCCGGCCACGCCATTTGCCACCTGAATTTACTGATCTACCGCTGAAGCTACAAGTGCAGACTGAAAGAGCTCATGGTGCCCCACAGGATACGGGCAGGTCCATCCCTCGCTCACCTGTACCGTCCACGCACAGAGACATGACTACAAGCAACAAATGATTGGACGCAACGGACGATGTACTGCAATCGCCTCACAAGTCTGCATGATTCTCAGGTCATTTGGGAATACCGATGTCCCCACTTCTCGGAACGCCCCACTGAAGTTAGCTTACAGGTGGTGGGCACTGACCAGTTTACACGGCATATAATGCATGTTTCACTGAGGCAAGCGCATACACAACGAAGTAAAGAAGGATGACAGCTCAAATCTGATGCCTTGAACGGATCGAACTCCACCAGATTCATGGAGCGCACGCAGATCAACATCAGGCCTTACCATAAGACGACTCACTGATGCTTTACGTCAGATTTTGCAAAGCCAACTGGCGTGGAACAAGACCATCCATGCACCAGGCCAAAACGAGCCCAACTCGAGTGCCCGACACTGCATGCCAATGAAGATACCGCTCTGCAACTGCCACGAGACCAAGGTTTCAGTACAGACTGCCCAAAGGCGGCGATTAAAAGAGAATTACAAATGCAGTCAAACTGTCAATGAAACTCCACTCCAAGCAATCAACTGGGCAGCGGCACGCCCGTAGTCAGACCAACTGCCTCAAGCCCAAGATAGCGACATATCGGAACGGCAGGCTGATCTATCTGGTTTTCCTGGGTCAGACACCATGCTTTTTTGGAACTGCGGCCGAGTCTTCTGGGCAGAATACTTGGCTGCCTGCAGAAGCGCAAAAGCCCTTTCTCCCAAGTTGGCTTTCAGGAACAGAGCCTGCAACTTGCAAACTGAGCTAGCCGCCGTCAGAAGGCCAAAGTAGTCGTAGTTCAGCCAGCGGACCCTTAAAGAGAGAAGTACTGTCCAGCGAAAATTTCAGACCTCCTAGGAACGGGTCACCCAAAGTGTCTTGAATTGGATGGGGTAGTTGGGGTGTATGGAAACGATCCCATAACTCAGGCATTAGGCACATTCACCCATGCTGCACTGATCTCAGGCTCTAACATCAGTAGCGTAATGACCTTAGACCGAGATGTTGCTGCAGCACTTGAGAAGAGGCAAGTTTCCCCTCAAGCGAACAAACAGCTCCAGCAGCGACTGCATCTGCATGTCTTAGACTGCGGCAATGAGGAAGCAAGCGGATAGGATGACAACTGGTCCTTCAGCAAGACAGGCGTTTCGAGGCATGCTGGTTCCGTATGACTAGACTCTGTGATGGTACTGCTTCCGTTACCTACGCCAGCCTTGGTTCATACGCAGTCATGGCAGAAATCCAAACCAACGGTTCACTCCTTCGCAGCGTGGGGTGCCGATGAACATGGACTGCAGAATCGCGGTCAAGAATCGAGTGGCCAGCCTACCAGAACATCAGGCATTCACAGGGGCGCAACGACCTGGTAGTGATGACTTTCGGGCCCTCAGTTAAGGAGGCGGCGAAGCGAGATCAAAAAGAAACGTTGTCCTTGTGACATGTTGCTGTAGGGATGCAAGCAGTGACAAACTAGGTCAAAAACGCCCTGAGAGTCTGACAGGGGCGTCACATCTATGCCTAGAGTAGGGACCTCACACGAGCAACTTCCGAAAATTTCAGTAACTAGCCAGCAAAGCAAATGTCGCACAACTGTTGGTCAGGCACCGTGATGATGATTTCCAGGGGCGAAATCTGCAGATCCACAACCTCCAGTCTAGCATCCGACTCAAGACTTCCCACTGGAAAGGCTCATCTAAACTGATGTCAGCCATTCTGAGTCACTCACGCCAATGCTCATGAAAGCGAACCTGCATCGGCATAAACTGGCGTTTCGCATTGAGGGGCTGGGGGATGCATAGGGTCCAGGGCCTACGTTTAACGTGTTTCGCGCAGCTTTCGCAAAGCCGGGTGCCCCCTCGGCGCAGCCCGCTCAATTTCGGAGGCTTTTTGCAACAATTGCAGAGCTCGTGGGTCAGATTCCACCACGGCATTAGAGTGCACACATCTCTCTGAGCCGAAGCGCGAAATAAGGTTGGAAGTCCTGGTCTGGTCTCTGAGCAGGAGGTAGGGGCGCGGGCAGTATACATCTCCGAAATACATGCATGTTTTAGGTGGCATGCCGACGTAGCATGCACAGTCTGTATGGTTGTGGCATACGCACTGCCAGGCATACGAACTTTGTAACATTTATGTTTTTCAGGGATCACACCCATCTGTTTACGAGAGTCTTCGTGCTATCCGAATGAGTACGTCCACCTCAAAGACATCCATTCACAAGCTGCATGGATGAGAATGTCCATCCAGAGAGCAGCAAAGCCCATGATCAAAGGCACCTCCAGAACTAGACGTATCAATACAGTCATGATAGTCCTATTGCAAATTGTTCTGCTTGTTGATGAATGGCACGAGACCGCAAACACATAGCAGTTGCTCGCAAAGAGAGTTTACTCCTAGATCTCCGAGTGTATTTTGACAACTTCTACAGGGACATGTTCTTTTGGAAAGATGTTCGGACAGCTAGTGGAAAAAGCCCTTCGGCACAAATGACATCAAAAAAGGAATCTTGTTGAACTGGGCTCGGGGAGGCCACTGGTCCAACATGGTCCAACGAGGCTCATTCATGAACAAGCCGTCTAACATCTGGGTGTCTCTTCAAATGTCATCATGGCTTTGCTTGGGATCCACAGCTTGCAGTTCATGTGGCTCCAAGACATGCATCTAACGCGCCTGATGAGGATGACATCGAACATGGCTTGCACAAGGCCCACGAGGCCCATGATCTGCCAAGGATCCAAATGCTGGAAGCAAAGTGACTAAAGGGCAGACAAAGCGCGTGCTGGCATCAGGGCTACTGTCGACGTGGGCACGCATGCTGGTTGGAAACAACAAGCGTGCATGGACAACCACTCAACAAGGGCAAGCCACTATGCTCTCGAAAAATGCAAAGAGCATGCCCACCAAGTTGGGAGGCTTCAGCCTGAGCCCAGATGGCCATGTCTCGGGTCAGCCTACGTACTTACATTTTCCTTGAGCTTGCTCTCCCTTGTTCTGGCTATTGTAGCTTCCATTTTTTCCATTGTTCCATATGACCCCAGTAGAGTATACCCCTATAAGACCCCCAGTTCTGGCCTGGCTTCCTTCCTGGTACATCTCACTCCCTCTCCTTATCTCCCTCCCTTCCTCCCTCTCGTATCCTCTCGTTTCCCCTCCCTCGTGCCTTGCACGCTGCCCGATGTTCTGTCTACTTCGCGGTGCACTGATTTCGCTGAGGGCTGCTGACCCGGTTCTAGCATACAGCTCACCCAAAGTTGACTGCTGGTCTCCTTTCCATCGCTGGTGCCTGCTGCTATTGCCTAACAAGTCTGTGAAAAATTGCATTGAAGACCGTTCATTGTTGTTCTTGTTGCTGCTAGATGTGTTGTAGACTTTACCCCACTCAACCCAAAAATCCGAGTCGAAATCCTGCTCTGCTAGGCAACAGAAACATGACGTGGCTAGGCAACGATGGATTCCAGGGCCCATGCTCAATGCCCAAACCGCCCTCAGGATCGCCAATGGGAACACCCAGAACAATGCCCAGCCTCTTCCTGCATTAAGGGCAAGCCATGCGCATGCAGACAAAAGCTTGATAGATCTCCCCAACTCAAATGCATCTGGCCCAGAATACCCAGAAGGACTCCTCTCCGCGGGCTTCTTTGGATCATAACGCCTGCAAATGCTCCAACAGCTCCCCAGCGAGATGCTTTGCTTGCATGAAGGGGGCTGGCTACTTTGGGGCGCTGGCGACTTCGACAGCCGGATGAAGAAGCTGCAGGCCAGAATGAGCCTAGCAGCTTAGAACCCCGCCCATGTGTCAGGACCTTGGTGCTCCACCGTCTCAGGCCAAGCCGTGCCTGGTTATCATCTCGGCAAACAAGTAGGACAGCGTCTGACAGCAAGTCTCACGATCCATCACTTGCGGGTTTTCAATAGAGCCTTGCATCATACATGCCATCTTCTTGGTTATCGCCAGTTATTGCTGTTGTTGATACTGATACTGCTGTCCATGCAGTAGGCAACTTTTTACCATACCATACCACACGACTATCAGAGGCATCACAGAGCGCGGCACCACCCACAGAAGCATCCCTCCAATGAGGAAACCAAAGAGCAAGAGCAAGATCCTGCGCCAGCGAGCTTCTTGACACGGAATTGCGTGCTTCCATGCAGATGAGAGCAGTACCAGCTTCCAACAGCCGCCTCTTCAAGATCAAAGTCCACCATCTATCGAAGTGAGTACGCTGCACCAAATGAAGCCTGGAGCCATGTGTCTTCTGGCCAGGCTCTTCACATGACTTAAAAGCATTGATAACAATAGATATAGTAGTATGAGCAGCTATATAATATTGATCACAAACAAGAAGTAATAGCAAGAAAAATCACACAGGGAAGCAATTGGGAGCGGTGCAGGATGGTTGGTATCAGGCCGCCACCCTGCAACCACCTGCCAAAGAAAAGCTTGGCTGAGACCCGACTGAAATGGGGCTTGCCAAAAACTAGGGGTACTTTTGTTCAAGGTCCCTGATAAGAAATAAGGTTTATAGAAATTGGGGGTCTGTGCTGGGGTCCCACAATTCATAGAAAATGCCAAATGTACATATGGATCCATCTGCCTCCCTCGTGAAGGGACTTGGGGCCAACAGTCGTGTTCTCCAGCCTGTGCGTCGGTCCACAGATGCGGTACCACATCCTGCAAGGTCCGCTACTTCATATCCATAGTGCCGCTTTCGAATTGACACTGAGCACAGGCTAGAAACAGTGAGATCAGTAATCAGTAGCAAGCAAATCAGGACCACAGTCAGCAGCAGCACTGACACAAAGCAAAATCACAACCATGATGATGATGATGGTGATGATACCATGGGAGCCTCTCAGAGCAGCTTGTCGTGCCGTCGTCACTGCTTGCCGGCTTTGGAATCTCAGACGGCTGGGGTTTTCACCCCACACTTGGACTAGCAATTGCTGGTCTCGTTATCGTGGCAGAGGCTATCATTAAGAGTACCTGTGGCCACAGCGCGTATTCTTATTCTTGAGGAGCTACGACCGTGACGATTGCTTTAAACTCTCATACTCACTGCCCTGCTCGAAACTTGTCCCTGTTCTACTTCTTCTACCGGGGCCGTGGCAGCATAGACGATCAGGAACAACGCCGCGAAGATAAGGCCGATAAATGGCAGCACTGTCCTTGGAAGAGTGCCCGCCAGCTATACTATACAGCGGATGTATGAGGATGACACAGGGGATGTGGCGCATCCCTTGCTCAGCATGTGCTGATGTAAGCTGGCTCGGCTACGTCGCTTCTCTCGACTTCAGGCACCGAAGTTGTATCAGTTCCCCCTGTGTTCCAAGGATGATCTTCTTTCCTCTCATTGCTCCGAACTGCATGTCCCGTCAAAATCATTGCAAGGAGCCTGCCATGACACAGTCTTGTGCCCGGCAGCGACTCAAGACAATAATCGGATCACTGGTCTCATCACATTTTAAGAGCCCAGAGCTTTCAGGGATCTAATCTGAATGATCCTGAGGCTATCCCTTTATATCGGCTCCAGCCCCCTTCACCAAATCAGAAAACTCTTCCCCACTTCCTTGTAATGAGCACTCCCCTGAAAAGACAGCGAGCCTACGTTGGAGAGGTTTGTCACTAGTTGGTGGAGGCTTTATTGTCAAGAGGAGGCTATCCCATGCTATCCATATGTACCCCATATATAACCCCAGTCTCCACTTCACTTGCCCCTTGATTGTCAAACTGATCTTGCAGTAATTGCCATGTTCAACATCGGTCGGCCCCATCAGTCCCACATTGTCCCCAATTATCCCTAGGATCCTCATGGATTTACCTCTGTATACGGGGATGTCATGAATTTGGGAAGCCTGAGCTCCCGACGCCGACTGGATCATGATCAGCTCAAAGCCTTTTGCGAGTAGTGGCGGTATAGCAGTCATATAAGAAGTTGTAGTAGCAGTAGCAGCAGGAGAAGTGATAATAGTTGTGGTGGTGGCGGTTGTAGTAGTATCAGTAGCAGTGGTAGCCGCACTGGAAGGAAGTGGTGGCGGTAGCCGAGAAAAAACAGATCAATCACAAGTCTGAAGATCAGACTGATGAGCAACGGCTCATGACACTCATCTTTCCACCTATGATGTGATAGAAACGACGGTCACAGTGCAGTTTCTCTCAAGCAACGAATAGATGTGGATGACGAAGGAAGACGAGTCAACAGATATGACCTTCAAGGCAAATACTTGTTCTCAATTGTAATACAATCCAATAAATGCTGCCAGTAAAGCATCCACCACAGGCCTACCACAGGCGCTTCCCTGACTTCCGCTGCAATCTTCTCATCCAAGATCTCATCCTCAAAGACCTGCGAAAGAGGACTAGATACGCGTCCGACGAAGCAGCCCCTTAACAACATCTTGCCTTGGAATCCATATTGAAGCTGCAGCAGCAGCGGGACATGCCTGAAGCCTAAGTGCCAAGTAGGAGCATCCAGAACATTGCGACATCCCGAGTCCGGCGCCATCGGACAGCACTCTCCCTCGAACATATCCTGCACAATTCATGACGTGTGGCCTTGAGCTATGACGCACATGTGGAGTGAAGTACTTTGAGCGAACTGCTGCACACCCTGCCTTACAAGCAGGGTGCTTCGCACAAAACGGATCAGCCAGGAGCTTCACGGATGCTGGATTTGGGATGATGCATTCCTGAAACGCGCAGGCAATAGGGGAGCAATAAACAGACTTCAGAGTTTCCGCATGTACGAGTACACGCGCTTCAGGCCCAAAACAGAATCTGAATGCCAGGATTCATCTCCCTGTCGGCGCATTCGCGACTGAATCGCAGGAGGATTCGTGATACTGCTTGGAAGCTGTCCATTCACCGCTAGCTGGATCTGATCTGGGGACAGCAAAGGGCACGGAGCAAGGTTGGAGAAGGTTGCTTCAACTTGGAAGATTTCCCCGATGTCCGACACGTGGCGCCAGTTCGCCCTGGCCCAGTCAGTACCATTCCAACGGTCGAGCGTGACCATCTCGGCTGGATCACAACAGTCGGAGGCAGAACTCCTGAGTTGCTGTTAGGGAACTTAAGTTACCATAATAGGTGTATGTATATATATATTGCAATATATGTGGTTTCCCAATATGTTACAGCAACCCAGACTCCGGGATTGGATTAGCCGGAGGCAACGGACCATCACCGGCAGGCCGTCAAACTTTCGGTTGAAATCTAAGCCGACCCACTCAACACCGGCCCTGCAGTCCGCTGGCTCGTTAGCGCGAGATCCAGCGCCACACTGTGCCGTCCAAGTTGTTGTGACCAAGCCGTCGAAGGCCAAGTGCGGGCCGGTGCCCGACAAAGGAGCGATGCCCGCCTCCCTCGTACCCGAGGCCACCACGTCGACGCCTTCTTTGGGCCCGGGAAGCTGCACCTGGCAGTTGTCGTCCATGAAAAATTCCACCTGCATGCTTCGCAAAATTGGAATATCCTCGTCCACCCCACTTGGCGCAGCTAATAAAGGCTCTTTGTTTGCAGGATTGGAAGCCTTCTAAAACCAGTATTCTAGTATAATATAGTACATTGTAATATAATATACTATACTACTATGTTGTGGTATAATATACTCTACTCTACTGTAATATACTATGGTTTACCATATAATGTACTTTACTAAATGATACGAATACTTTTCAGAAACCCCCACCTCACTCACTCCCCAGGACCTGGGCCAGCCTCTCTCCTCTGCATAAGGGCAGGCTTCTGGGGCACGCTGGTTGTAGGCAATCCGCCACCTTAGCAGTTTTAGGCTTTAGGGTGGAGGTTTTGGGTTTAGAGTTGTAGGGTTTAGGGCTGGGTTTAGAGTTGTAGGGTTTAGGGTTGAGGGATTTGGGTTTAGAGTTGTAGGGTTTAGGGTTGAGGTCTTGGGTTTAGAGTTGTAGGGTTTAGGGTTAAGGGTTTTGGGTAGTGGTTTGGGACTATAGTAGATTGGGGTCTATATTGGGGTCCCCCTATTTTGGGAAACTACCATTTCAGAGGACTTCCAAGGATCTTACTAAAACTATATTAAAATTGAGCCCTGGCCACAACCTTTCAGGATTCACGTATAACTTTAAGTTGTGAGGGCTAGAATGCATAGGGATTTGGGAAATCAATCGAAAATCTAAAACAGTTATCAATCCGCTCCGACCACATGGTGTCTGGTGGTGCTGGACGGGTGTTCCATGTGTCACCACCTGAACAGGAGAGCTCCTTCAACAAAGAACTACATGGCAGGGCCACAACACTAGGGCTTTCGAAGCAGAACTTGATAGCTTGGCTTTTCGAATTCATGGAACCCGGATCGGCAGGAAATGGCAGGCAAAATGGAAATCAAGCCCAGCAGCTCTTAAGACAAAGACGCTTGCCAGCTGAACTCTACGCGCGATTGCACAAAAACAAGGACAACCTGGAAACCCAAAACCTGAGCAGCTGCGACACTTCTGAACCATGTGTGCATGAGCTAGCCATTCCACCGTTTCATGACATCGCTGGGATGTCTGTCAGGGCTCAAAACCCACTCTGCTCCACCATCCTCGTGCCCCTCCCCCCCCCCATCCTCGCCCTCTGCTCTTGCGTCCTCGCGGCTCCTCTAGATTGTCCCCAACCTGTCCTCACAACACTGCTCCAAACAAACGTATATTCTGTAATGGGCTGCCCCAAACACACCTACATAACAGGCGAAAAAAGGGGTCAGATTCACCAAAGGATCAGGTTTGTGGGTTTTGTAGGGCGTTTTCAAGCCACTAGCGCTCGTTTTGCGGAAGGATACATAAAAGGCAAGGCTTAGAATGCGGACAGGCTTTGTGGGAGTTTGCGCCAGGAGGAGTGTCGCCCCAACTTATGCCGAATCCATGCCCTGCAAAGGCAACGAGAATCTTGCTACCTTGCCCTGCTAGAGGTGAAAAGAGAATCAGGGAAAACAGTATACAGGGATCACATAGGGATCGCATTGCCTCACTCCCTACTAACCACCAGTAAGTTGCACGCAATAAGTCCAGAGCCAGAAGCTTGCTCCCCTTCTTTCATGCCGCCAACCAAGTCCAGGATACAACAAACTTGAAAAACAATTCATGTTGGAACCTTGCGCTGCCTCAGCGTTGCAACACCACACGGATTAGCTACGCGGAACAGCATCGTTGGCCCCAAACCAAAAAGCGGTAAAGTCGTGCTGGCCCAGCCCGAGAGAAAAAGCAAGTGCTATACTAATATGACTCCGAACCTCATGAAACCCTGCTCCCTGCTCCAGCTGCATAGTCCCCCCCTTCTTCTCCTTGCCTAACATCCTTTGAGAAGACCGGCTTACGCCCCCAGCTTCAGGACATACAAGTATATGCTTAAGCAAAACAAGGAGGAAGTAAGGGGGTCAGCCGAAGTCAACACAGAAGGACCCTTTTCCAGCCTGAATCGCAAGACTAATAAGTAGAAGGGAAGCACCCAGAAAATCTTGGACATCATTCAAAAAAGCGATCTGGACAAGAGGCGCGGCTTCCTGACTGCCTGTTTCAAACGCTGAGATGATTTTGAAACATCCCGCCTAATCCATGGTACGTTGCCCATTGCTGGAAGCTGTCGCCATTCCACGACGCCAACACCACACTGGAGACTTGTTCATCTCGTAGTCCACTCTGCATGATGCGAAGACACTGGACGCTCTTCGGCATGCCCTCTAAATCCAAACCAATCCATGCCTGCCCCGCTGTGCACACGTCATTGATGCAGTGTGCTTGCCAATATGAAGTATTGTCTCTGTCGAAGGCCTTGTGGGGATTCCTATGGCCACTGAAATCATCTGAAAGCAATGCATCCTCAGCTGAGGAGATGGGCACCCCCATGATGGGAGTTCCTCGGCAGGCAAGGTCTACATAGAGCTCCAGCTCGAAGACCACCCACGTTTGAATGGAAGCAATGTTTTGCAGTCTCCACAGGGAGTTCACAGGCGCCGGTCTCCTCTGGAACCCTTGCCCACCCAATGCCGGCCTTAGAAAGTGCAAAGAGGCAAAGAGGCTATGGGCAAGAAGCTAGGAAACAAGTATTTGCAGGTGCTGAAAACATGCTGTCAAGGTTAGCAAATTGCAGCTGTCGGTGTGGCTTATGGTGGCTTTGATAGACGGCAACCATGAGACAGAATGCAAGGTCAGGGTCTGAGGCGATGGCAAGGGCAGGAGGAGTGTGTAGTCCATGCTGAACACAGATGTGGAACCCGAGGTTGCTGATCTCCAGGTACTGCCGCTCCACCCCTGCAGCTCTCCGTAAGAGGGCTGCAAAGCTCGAATCCCAGGGAATGCCAGCCTGACACACTGGACATCCGACACCTGCGTGGAAAAGTCCAAGCCCAACCAAGCACGGGCACCACCAATGTCGGCCCAGAAGGTATGCAGCTCACCATCAAAAGCCTTCAAGGGATCTGCGCTTGTCAGCTCACCCATACTGGAATAATGATTGGTGTACCCGGTCTTCGCGCCAACTTCTCTTGAAGTTGCATAACCCGAGCAAATTGGGACAATGTTGGGGATAGCCATATGGATCTGATCCGTGCAATCTGTGTTCCTGTAGAGGTGGATCTCGGAGACACCGACCCCATGGCCTCCTGGCGATGGGTCGGCCAAGAAGCGCCACATGGAGCCACGGATTCCTGGGAGGACCTGCCAGGCCCCACCACCCAGCTCAGTGAGGATGGGGTGGTCCTGTGAAGCAGTCCACACCAGGCCATCCCAGACCTGCAAAACTGCAGAGGCCGCCTGGTGATCTCTTTCCCTTGCCTGGTACAAGCGGATGCAGGAGACGCTGAAGGCTCCTTGCTTCTGTAAACCCAGCCAGGCCGAGTTAGCCATGCAACCCTGATGCCCGGTGAAGGCGGGTGTGCAGCTGGTGACCCACTGGGTCACGTCTGATGTATCAAACGCGTGCTCGGCCCGGAAAAGCCTCTCGTTGCCATTCGTGATGGGGTCTCCATCATGTGGGACATTGCAGACATCGTCTACGTAGAACGCTAGGCCAGTGATGGTCCAAGGGCGAGGAGTATCCACGATGCTGAGAAGGCGCCACATGGTTGAGACGCCGCTTGGACGCCTGTTCCATGTTCCGCCGCCAACTCCAGACTCGAAGCGCCGTGTCTCCCAGGCATCGCCCATCCACTCTGCCAGCTCAATTGCATCGGTGCGGTGCTGTACGTCTTCGCTTTGTATCAAACGGAAGCACGCAACGGTGCGCGCATCAGGGAATCGTAGCCCAAGCCATGCCTGCCGCTGGTCACATGGAGAGCATGAAGACTGCCATCCGGTCGTAGTCTGCTGATCGAATGCATTATCACCGCAACTCCCGAGATCAGTCCAGCAAGCCGCTTGCTGCTCATCTGACAGAAGGGCTGGATTCGAGTCCACGCTTTCACCCATCATTTTGCTCCCTAAGCAGTCGCTGTCGGCATAGAACTCCAGTTCATATACCCTCCAGGACAGGCGGATCCGGTCAAAGTTCGCAACGCGCCAAGAGGTGTGCTCCTTCGGCATTGTGTTGTTCCATCCTCCCTGATCCAAGCCACCAAAGAGAGTGCGGTCCTCCCACTTGAAGCCATCCCAGCTTTGCAAAAGGATTCTTGACGTGAAATGCGGATAGCCCCATCCCTCGTAGAAGCCCTCGTGCACTGGCTGGTTGATCCGTATGCATCTGACCTGCTTCGGAAGGACATCAAAGTCAAGCCCAACCCAGGCTTCCATTGAAGCACACCCTGTCCACTCGTCGCAGTTTGCAATCCAAGTTCCTTGGGTTTTTTCAGATTGAAAAAGCTCAAGCTGCATCAGTTATGACACCTGTGTCCTTTCTCACTGTCCCTAGAAACATCATCGCTACGCCCATCCGGATTGAGTAAAATAGGGGTCAATGATAGCTGACCATGCCAAGCATCCCATCACCCTCGGAAGCCTGTATCCAGGCATCTTAATGCCATCAAAGGCCTTTGCCGCTGTGTGTTGGTCGCATGTACGTGTCTCAATACAATTGTCCAGAAATGTTGCCCCATTGGAGATAGGAGTTCCTTAGTCTTGGAAGGTATAAGCCTGTTGACCCTACACTGTAATTAGTAGCTGCCATTTTCTTTCCCCCCTATATAACCCTAAATAATCCCTCTATACCCCCAGATGAACTACAGTCAACGGGAGGGACTGCTATGTCCACTGTTTACGGTCCCTCACTAAGACTAATATTGACACTGGATTACTAGATCCCTGTAGATCCAAGGCACCGAAGGCTTGTTTGTCCTCCTCGCAGAAAAGGTCCGTGAAGAACATCACCTTGCCAATGCTTGAGGGAGAGCCGGGAGTGGATCCTTCTACTAATCCCTATATAATCCCCACATACCCCCAAGACTGATTCCTATTTAATCCATTATATATATATATTCCAAAAATGTCCCTACATTCAGAGGCAAGTGACCTCCGCGACCTGCCAGGGCCTTGGCATTGGATCCATGTTCCAAATACGCCATAAGGACTCCTCGCGAGCTGGGCGAGTGTGCCAGGCACCTCCTGCCAGGTCACCATAGTCATAGATCACTTCCCAGCTGTCCTGCTTCTCGTCGTGCCAGGTGATGATCGCAATCTGGGATGATTGGCGAGTGGCGTTGGGGGACTGGTAGATCCGGGTACAGCGGACTTGCGCGAAGATTTCCACGGGTTCCTTGTTCAAAGGAATGGAGTCTCCTATGTTCTTACCAACCCACTGGGTGTATGGACTGCATCCACCCAGCAGAACCCTGCAGTTGGCTGACCACTTGGTCAAGAGATCACCATCCCAGGCCATGTCTTCAGTGTTGCCAGGGAAGGATGACATGACTTCCGAAGCTATCGGAAGGCCAACGGGGAAGGGCAGAGTGCATTGGCTATCCCAGTAGAACTCCAGCTCGTGCACCTCCCAGAACTCGCGGACATTCGCTGCGTTGATGACCGCCCACTTCCTGGGCCAAAAAGGCTTCATGCACACAGCAGAATGGTTTGCTTCAGAGAGGCTGGGCTTGCACCCTAGCGTCTTACCGCAGAAGGGAGAAACCGTCTCGTTGTTGATTCGCTTGTTGTAGCAAATCTCGACTTCTGCTTCCTTCACCTGGGCAAGGGACAGAAGCACGGAGTCAAAAAGCAGCAGATCATCCAGCCTCAATAGAGTTCGCGGGCTGTGCCTCAGAGAACAGCAGCAGCATTCAACAACTGACTCTGAAGCGGTGCAGTCCAAGCGGCCCAGGTCTTGTGCACGATCGCCCATAACACAAGCAGAATCATACGCATCAGAGCGTCTGCACCGGCTCAGGCCTGCGCCAGGTAGGGAAGATTTACTTTAGGAGGCAGCGCATCATGATGCCTGACTCGTATGCAAGCCTGAGAGCAAGATTGCACGGAAGTGGCCGAGCCATGAGTTGACACAACATGTGCCAACGTCATGAAGCAGTCCACAAAAAGCGCGCGGAACCGTGCTGTCTGAGTGCAATCGTTCTGCTCTCTGGCAGGTGTGTGGTAGACTTGCATCCGTCGGTGTTTGTTTTGAGATATTTTGATGCCATCTAAGGCTTGGTGACAGGTTCAACCCTGTTGAACCACAGCTGCGATGGCAACCTGGGAAGGCCGATGGCGAATAGCCACAAGCAAGTAACAAGTCTGGTGTGCACGGCTCAAGAGAGTCGCTTCTTTTCTGCCAGTCTCACGACTGAAAAGTGCACAGCTTCCAAAGTTTGACTCGCCTCTGAACCTCGCGCCCTACATTATCAGTCTACGGTCTAAGCTCCGAATGGAATCTTCAAACATTCAGGCCAGACACCGGCGATACTGCACCCCACAAACCACTTCAACTCATCGCGACACATAACAAAGGTAGCATGCTGGCACTTCTCCAGTGCCTAGGAGCTGCGCACTCCTTCCGAGGTGAGACAGGCAGAGCCGCTCAGACTGCTTCAGGATCATCCGGGAAGAGGTCAATGGAGTCCCCCTCCTGGCCGAAAGGATGGCGGGAGAGAAAACCCTGACCTACCCTGTTTCTGAATTCATATCTAAGCTTTTAATAATGTACCATGATAGCACCAGATGCCACCATCCAACCTATGCACATTGAAATGAGAAACAACTTCTCTCTGTCATGGTTGTTGCTCCCTTTTGTGTTGTCGATGCTTGGGAGCGTTGCTTGGCTCTAACGAAAAGAGTACAGAGTCATGACGTGGCCAGCGCGAAAGAGCGACAGCATCCAAATCAAGGCTTGGGGTGCCAGACTGCCTTGACTTGAACGTACGCCTTCTTGAAGAGGGACTTTCTGCCGATCTTCACGCCATACCTTGGAGTGAGGTCTCACTGCGACTAAACCCATAACATCAGCATTCTGATCGCAGGCTCACGATACTGCTAAGCCATCTGCGCTACGGTGTACTTCGCATTTGGAATCAACGTATTGCATTTGATCACCTGCGCAGCTGCGGGCGAAGACTGACGGCATACTCTGACTCTGACAGGCTCCTACATCAGTCTCGCGAATTTGTGAGGCTAGAAACGAGGCAGGGCCTTCACGCCAAAAATCGTCTCAATGGCGGCACGAATCTGGGGCCTTGGCACAGATTCAAAAATCTGATAGCTTATCGAGTATGCTCCAAACTTACAAAACTCCCATCTCTTCAAGCAACAGCGATCCAAAACAGTCAGGAGGCTTGTTGGCCCTCCTATCCACCATGAAGGTGTAGATGTTGAACTCTTCCAGCAAGCGGCAGGCCTTGCAGTATCTTGTGCTGAATCATATGAACTACTGTCATGGACGTTGGAAATTTAGCATTATATAGGGGACTATAAGGAGCAATCTTTCCGAAAAAATAATGGAGTATTTAGAAAGTAATTGGGATGATACTAAACTACCAAAGGGACCCCTATGTCCACCCTTCAAGGTCCCTGGGTAACCCCAGTATTGATGCTTCTGTGAGTCTGCCTACTTCCCCGAAGCAGTGTAGATGGGTATAGACACGCTGTGTACTGGTCTTACGCAATCCTCTTGGAGAAAGTTGCAAGGCTGGCCTTCTCTGAAAGCAGCGGGTACTTGATGATGTCATACATGCCTCCATCCTGCAAATTCTGCCGAATCCTCTCATGTCCGATTCGAACAAGTAGCACCAAGCCCATTTTCACCAGCCTCATCGAACTTATGCACAGGGTAGTTCCGTCGCGCCTACAAGAAGCAAAATACAGCAAGGGCACATGCATCATCACATCCAACCACTATGACTCATGACTCTGGCTGCTCTTGTGGGGCTGCTGCTGGTGCTAGCGTTATCATTATGGCGACTGCTGACCTACTCGTCTATTGCTATGCTAGGCTAGGTTACATACCCCATTGAACCAAACGTCCGCCAGCACTTCAGGCCTCGATATTGGCCGGATTTGGGATAGATACGTGCTGCGTGGAACGACAGGCAATGACGTCAGTCCTCGCAGCCCATAGCAGTAATAGCAGGCATCATCACTGATCACGGTAGAAAGAAGATCACGAACCAAACCACTGTATTGCGCTTTGAAACCAAGATGAGTTGACACCCCTCGTACCCTCAATGGGGAAACTCCTCTGTACAACGGGATTTCTGGGAAACGTTCGTAAGGGGTTGAGCCATGACTGCGTGCAAGCTAGCCAAGACTGGCAGTCCTGCGTTCTTGTCGCAAAGCTCCGCCAACCCATACCTGCAGCATGCACGCTGCTGCCATTTTATTTCACTGGTGGTCTGCAATGAAATGAAGGAGTTCATCCCTTTCAGTCTCTCTAAAATAGGCCCTATACCCTATTCTTTCCTTCACTATAAAACATTCATAGCCACAAGATTTACAATGAGCATGTGGTTCTCTGGGGCACTATCCCCGTGTCTTACTTCCCCGCTCCATAAAGCCTAAAATTCCTTGAAAACGTTTCAAGCTTAAGTTATTCTATTGGGGAATGCTGGCTGTGCAACAAAAATCTTTACAACCGGGCCGGGGCAAAACCGCGTGTGGGACAAAAACCCCGGCCCAGTGGTCTCCACCGACGCCACCGCGAGTCTCAAGTGAACAAAGACCCGAACCGGCAAAGAACCCAGAGCCCGAACCCCAAACCCAGAACCCAACAGAACAGAAAAGGACCCCGACCCCAACAGAACAGAAGAGCAAACCCCAACCCTGGACCGGAGGTGGCGCGGCGGAAGCCCACACAAGCGGAACTGTCTGAACGCTAGCTAGCAGCCAGTATGAATACAGTTGACAACAGCTACGGGCAGGGGCCAGGAAGGCTCACTCACGAACGTGGCTGAAAGTGACAGGTGGTCGGGCGAGCTCAGGGCCCTGGCAATGAGGCCCCTGAGCCCGCCCGAACACTCTCGGACTGTGGCACGCGGCGCAAAACAGCACGCGCATTTTCACGCTGAAGCGTCACGCTGAAGGCCTGAAGGAGCTGGTCAATTACAATGCCCTTGGACTCTCCTGTCCTGGCAGAGAGCAAGGCCCCAAGGGAGCACAAGCCTCCGCGACAAGCGGCACAAACTGGAGGCCCTGCTCGGAACACTGATGGGCAGTGTCTTGATAGGCACGCTTCTTGGCCTCGTAAGCCGTCGTAAGCCACACAAGCATGCAAGCCGTCACTGGCAGAGGCAGCGACAGCCCCGCTGCGAAGGCCGCTGGTGACCGCTAAGTCGAATGCAGCGGGACCGTGCAGGCCCCAAAGAGGAACCCACACGTCAGCAGGCCAGCGTCCCTGGATGGCAGCGGATCCGCCAGCTTCGCAACAGCCGTGGTCATGAGGCCGCGCTGGCAGGAGGCCTGGCTTCTCGACCTCCGGCGAACGGGCAGCAGCGGAAGTGCGAGCAGCGAGGACGGCTCTGAGACGGTTGTGCCGCTTGGTGCGGTCGCCCCCGCACGGGCAGACACGTGCATGATCGCCGAACCGATCCGCAACCCCGTCGCACAAGGGACAGTAGTCCTCTGAGGCAGCAACAGGGAGGCAAAGCCTAAAACTCAATTAAGCAGTCTTTCAACACAACATGAGCTTTTTTCTAAACTCCTAGTAGTGTCCCCCTTACTAACCCCTATAGTACTCTCCTATCTCATCCCCTATATATCCCTATATAATCCCCTATATCATCCCCTATATCATCCCCTTTAGGGAGCTTACACTATAGCTCACCTGCCACCCTCGAATTCTTGGACGCCCACCGACGGCGCCCAGTATGTAGCCGCTGCCGCAGCCGCAAGGCAGGCCAGGACGACAGGCACTGAGCGCCGTGCCTTTTGGGGGCTAGTAAAGGGGGATACAAGGAGTTTCAACCCTAAACCCTAACGTAAGGGGGATACAAGGAGTTTAAACCCTAAAGGGGATACTACGAGTTTAAACCCTAAACCTTAAGGCAAAGGGGGATACTAGAAGTTTAAGCCCTAAACCCTAAGGTAAGGGCGATACTAGGAGTTTAAACCCTAAACCCTAAGGTAAGGGGGATACTAGGAGGTTAAACCCTAAACCCTAAGGTAAGGGGGATACTAGGAGGTTAAACCCTAGGCCCTAAACCCTAAACCTGGCCAGACCCGACGTTTTTGGGCTTGTGGCCCCCAGTTTCCATTTCATGTTCCACTGTATTTTCGATTTGATTTTTGATTTTTGGGGTAATATGGCTATATACCCCTTTAAAAGAACCTAGGGCTTCCATATAATTTTCCATGTTCTGTTCCATTTGATTCTCCAGTATTGGGGTAATATCCTTATATATAACAAGTCAGGCTTGATGCAGTGATTTTACAGATACAATCAGATATCATGCCCTAAGCGGGAATGACATGAAGATTCTATGAAGTTTCTATGAGCGCAATGCAGGGTTACATAAGGATGAAATACATAAACCTGTAGGGGTTGCATGGGTTGCAGAAGGATTTTGAACGATTGAGAGGATTCAGAATGAAACCCAGGAAGGCCTTGGGCGATGGCCCCGCGAGGTGGGCAGATGCCTCCATGACCTGACCTGCGGCAGACAGTTGGACTGCAAGCTCGACGAATAACCATCTTCACCACCATGCTACGATCACCCCAGTACTAATACCATTTCAAGTACTCGTACCAGCACTAGTACCAGTACTGCTAGGATGAGTACTACCACTGCTGCTACTTCTGTTACTCATGCTACTCACTAGTCATACTACGACCACTCTGCCGCTGAGACCTACAACAGCACTGGGCCTCGCCTCCAGACTTGCCCGAGGACTCCAGAGGCTCGGGGACCCAGGTGGCGGCGAGATGCAAAAGAGCAACATGCAGTTGAGCTCTGATTCATTTGGGAGCTTCTCATTTTGATGGGTCTTTTGGAATCCTTACTCTTCAGGCCTTTGCGGTTTTGGGGGCTCTAAAGCAGGAACCCAACTCCAAGCCCCTTCAAGACATGCTTCCCTTGCGAAGAAGCTGGGGCAAAAAGTTGCTCTTCAGAAAAAGAATGCTCGCGCAGACTTGATTTGCACATTTTGGCCGAAGCGTCCTGAAAGTGAGAGGCCATCCAGAACGTGACACATGATGACCAAACCAATACCATGTTCTATGGCAAAGCTCCGTGTGTTGCAGATGCTGTTGTTTCGGTTTACGCGCTGATGAATGTTCGCGCTTCTGCTTCCAAAAACTTCCGTTGTCCCTGTGTGATTCGTTCCCCCATGACTTTGTACTGAACCCAAAGCGAAGTGCTACCATCGCTAACAGAACCACTGGGGGATTCATGAGTTTTTAAGGCAGGTCTCTGAGGCAGCGGATCGCTTCAGAGGCGGCGCGCACTTCAAGTCAAAAACCGATCCTGCAGGAGACCGAGAGGAATTCTGACTCAGGAATCAGGGCTCAGGCCTGAGGGACCAAATATTCTCTTGTTGTTATATTGGGATAATGGAAAATAAAATGGAAACTACTACAATGGGGTTATATAGGGTCTAGGGTTTGTTCTGAGACGTGGGATATGGACTGCAGAGGGAGATTTCTCGAAATGTGCACAGAATTATTAAAAGCATCATCGGAAGTCTGTCTCTCCACACAATGCTGGCTGAACGATGCTCCTCCTCTCCAGGCCCCATCGACCTGGCAGAGACAGAAGCCCACCTCGTCAACTTACTGCAGCTTAGTAAGGAACAAGGCAATATATCATATAGGGAATATATAGGGACTATATTCCCAGATTCCCTACAAACCGTCAGTAAGTCAAGATTACAGAACATCACTAGGACAACAGCAAGTCCAAGTGCAAGAACCAAATGATACTGATTCCTTTCACGACCTGCAGGACGCATACCCTGCAATCTGAACCCATATCTCCCCATATGATCCTACATATCCCTCTACAACCCCTTTATGCCCCAAACCATCCAAAACCCATACACCTCAGAATGCCTATCTATATTACTCTAGTTTTCATTAATTTGGATTTCGCATGAAACCCCCTATACCCCTGTCGACCCTTCAACCCTCATCCCTAGACCCATTTCCAAACCCTTAACCCTAAACCCTACATGATATGTAGTAGTTTCCATATTCTTTTCCATTCATCCCCCACATCACCCCTATAAAACCCCCATAAAATGTCCTTACAACAAAACTATAAGACCAAAACCATGGCCTCACTCGACCTTGGAAGGCCCCAGCTCCAGGGGCTTGATACCACCCTCAGGCACCTTCTTGCTTAATCGTAGGGATATATAAGGGTATATAGGGATTATATAGGGTTTTATAGGGATTGTAGGTACCCATCAGAGTTAAATCGGGATCATCTTGTTGTTATATTGGGATAATGGAGAAAATGGAACCTACTACAATGGGGTTGTATAGGGTCTAGGGTTTAGGGTATGGCATTTGCCCAAATTTGAACACTCTTTTGGGAGTATGGGGCTTTAGGTGGCATGTAGTCACCTCAAACAGACTGTGGGGGTTATGTAGGGCTGTATGAGGTTATGTGGGATCATATGAGGGTATATTGGGTATGTAGGGTTTAGGGCTTAGCGGCTTAAGGGTTAATGCAGGGCTGAAGATTCAGGCTGTTAGATTTGTTTTTGCGTTGCCGTTTTTCCTTCTTCTTGCTGGTTGGAATGACATGGAAAAATTTGGGGCTTAGGGTGCAAAGCTTAGCGTATGAAGCTTAAGGTTTCGTCTAGGACAGGGCTTTAGGCCTTGAGGCTTCGAGCTTGGGGTAGAGGATGGTAGAGGGCTTTGTATAGCTTCGAGCTTCGGGTCAAAGGCTTGACGTTTGGGTCGTGGCTACTAAGGCTAAGGGTTTATGGGGGTTTGCAGAAGCCTGGAAGAAACACAAAATTCTGCCCTGAGCACCAGAGGACTACAGCTTTGCTTACCAAAACAACATGTGGGTCATGATATCTCATGTGTAACAGACCGTCTAACACTGACAATTGCTTACAACACAAAACTGGGTAGTCATCATAACCACCACATGCCATCCCAGCACCTGTGTCAGCAAGCAGGCTTCAACCTCGTCCTGGAGCATGTTTAGTCCTTGGAGGCTCCAGCGAGGTTTGGTGCTTTTGCTTGGGGATTCAAATCCAGTGATGATGCCCATGTATGTGCAATGTCAGCCGCACTCTCAGACTCAAACCTCTTTTAGCCAACCTACTAATCTAGGCTTGGTTGCATTGCTTCAACCCTGAGACCCAAACGAAGCCACTCATAGCGATCGCTGATGATCTCTTCCGTACTCAGCTTGCGAAGCTGTTGCGTCCAGTAGTAGTCCTGCCGAAAAGCTGCAAGCTCGCGACTGCTACCCTTTCGGGTAGTAACAGAATGACCATTAGTCTTATCTCATCTCACGTAGGGAAAAGCGACATCTGAAAGAAGGGGCAGCCCAAATTGGTATGAGAAGGACACCGCAGGACAGTACACTACAACAGTTTCGGGCCTTATTACGTATTATGACATGAAGCCTATCAATCACCAACTGCAGCATGGCATCCATGAACATCTGCGCTTGGTCTGCAGCAACGGGCCTTGAAGGAACGGTAGAGGCTGGGCGCAAAGAAGAGAAAGAGGAAGAAGGGACCGACCTTAGCTCCGGTGACTGAACCCATCATCCCAAAACCCAGAGCCGTAAAGCCCTGCCCCTCAAAACTAAACGCCGAGAGCTAAGGCTGGAACTAGAAACCCTGAGGGTTGAGGGCCTGAGCCCTAAGCTAGACGCCGTGAACCCTAAGCCCTTACCTTCATAACCCCTCTAATACTCCCCGATACCCGTCTTGAATCGAATAGAGTTTAAACCCTAAACCCTGAACCCTATATCCTAAACGCTAAACCCTAAATCCTAAACCGTACATAACCCATCAAAGGACTTTAGACTATAGATCTTCTGTGAGTCTCTGTCCAGTCGCACCTCAGGCTGGGAATCAGGCATTTGCCTTCTCCCAGAAGTACTTCTCCTCGAAATATTTGCCCGGGCTGAAGCTTGTGACCTGCAAAGCCCCATGGAAGACGCAGTTCCTTTCAGGCGGCATGATGGCCATTTTGTTTAAACAGAATGCAACGGTAGCTTGTTTGGTGAAGTGGAAGGAGCGCAATACTTCCACTGCATGCGGAGAGCCCTATAACTCGCACCTGCAAAAATTGCGCAGCTACAGCGCGCACATTTTGTCACAGCCCGGATGGCGCTGATGGGCCCAATCATGCACCACCAGTTGCCACTGCAAGTGGGTCAGCTCTCAGTCTTGAAAGTCTGGAGGCAGCCCACTAGCTACGGCCATGGGACTCTGTCGAGGCACATCCCTCAACAAACTGCGGGAACAGTGCGAAATGACTGCATCAGGAGCAGCTCGTCCCAGATTTCCTCAAACTTACAGCGACAAACTGGCACCTGCAGCACCTGCAACTTATCGGAACTAAGTTCAGCACCGGAACCTCCGTGCTAGAATCGGGGTATTCTCAGATGCTCTTGGCCTGAGCTTCGTATGGGCTTCCAAGCAAGACAATTGTTTTCGGCTTTGTGCAGGTACGCCACGGGAAAAAGAATCTTACTCCCCTTGAGTGATTACGCTGCTCGACCACATGGAAGGGTAAAGGCATCCAGACCAGACCGCTCTCAGCTACAGTTTGAGCTGCACCTGCAGCGACAGATCCTGGCAAGCAGCTTAGACGACCATCTGTGCGACGTCCTTTGCCTTGCAGTTGTCACCACCCTCATGGCAGTGCACCTGCGGCAGCCAAAATGAAAGAGTGTGCACACATGCATGCACGCCGATTGGGGCAGAGAGAATGTGATGGCAAAGAGAATCCGCAGGCGATAATGACAACTTCCAAAATGCATCCAGCGACTCTCAGACGGAGGCGCCTGATTTTTCTTCTCAGCAGCAGTGAAGCTGCTCGGCACAGCCCAAGAGCACTGATCCTATCGAGACTTCGCACTCGGATCTCCCAAACCCTGCAATGCTAGAACTCTGGTTTGCACCGCAGATCCCGACCTAGCTCTTAACACCTGTAAAGCCACCCAAACAAGAGGCTTGCAGCAGCCAGAAACTTCAAATCAACAACTCGAAGACCACAAAAAATCCTCCAGGAGAAGCGCGCCCTTCGCCACCCTGCGTTGTTGTTATCAATCTATACTGTCTGTACAGGTGTGCTGGCTTGTGACTGTGCTTCATCTTTCCTATCATTCACAGTGTGCCAGACTGATGGTTGCATGTAATACCATAGGGTTACGTAGGGATGTGATTGTTAGGGGAACGGCAAAGAAGATGTAAGGTACTACAGACGGATTATATGAGGCTTTATAGGGATTCTATAGATCCCTGGATGACCACATGTGTTGTCAAGATCATGCTGCTGGCCAAAGAAGAGGGAACTAAACAAAAAATCTGCCATTTGAGCTCGAGAATGCCCTGCCTAAAGTAGCCCATTTCTCCCCAATATTCGCCCCACGAGTTCCTGGCAGAGCATTCACAGGCGAAATCTCCAAACGGGACTGCAAGCTGCATGTAGTCCTGACGATCCAATACATGCCATCCTCAGGGAGCCATGAAGAAGCAACATCATGGGGATAATGGAAAAGAAAGTGGAAACTCTTTAGCATGTAGGGGTTATTTTGGGGTTATATAGGGGTTATATTGGGATAATGGAAAATTGAATGGAAACTACTATAGTATCAAGACCAACAGGACGCATGCAGCGTGAAGCAGGGAACTACTGTCTCTCATTGTCTCTCGCTTCCTTCGGGTCAGTGCCCCAGCCAACCACGGACACAACGTGATCGACACCCTCGCCCTTCGTCTTGATGATGCCTTGCACATGGCACTTGAACACCAGGAAGGAGCCATTTCATGCCCCCAGCACATCCATGACTTCTTAGAGGCACCAGATTCATAGTTGAGCAATGGGTTGGCGTCAACGCCGCACGAGATCGGACCACGATGGAAGATCTCCTGCTGAGGTGAAAGATGGAGCATGTTGACGCATTTCCGGTCTAGACTTCTGCATTTCCTAGTCACAACCGCGTAAGCCTTACCGTTCACAGTAACCCAAGAAACTACAAAATGCAGAGACATTGAGACCCCTACTGAGTAGCCCTACTTCACAGCTCAATATAGCTCAGCACCATCCTTCATCATGGCATCTGCACCTTCGTTTGCCAAAGAAAACACGATTCTCGGAAGGACTCCTGACAAAAGAATTGTCTCAGGTGCCAGCCACTGATGGAGCCGTAGTCCGAGATGGTGGCGTTGGGGAACTCGCCCAGGCCGGTGCCTCAAAAGTGGCAAAACTTTCCTGCTGCTCAACCAAACATTTGTGCCTTCAGGCGCGTAACTACAAGTTTGTGAAACAATGCTGTACAGGCAGGTACTAAAATGGTGAAAAAACGAAGCCAACAATCTTGGGAATGGTCTCATGAAGATTCTAGTTCTAGTATGCAACATAATTGTGCAGTAAGGTCGCAGCACCAGCAGAATTGATTAAAACAAATATCAAGTAAGGCAAGGCAACTGCACGGCCCCGTCTTCACATCCATGCATTTACGACTTCGAAGGCTTCTTACTCGGTTCAGCAGCATTTGAGTGGCAAGGAACAAAATAAAATGAAAGGCGTCAGGCGTTCTGTTGAAAACTGCGACTGCCACAACTTCAAATCCAAGACCCCACCCACGGTCCCGCGTAAAGTTTCATTTTGAAAGGAGCCAGCAACACACAGGTTTTGTGACTTGTGTCCAATGTTGCTGGCGACTGGCATTGATGGCATTGATGGCATTGGCTTCCGAGGTTACCCTGTTTGCAGGCATGTGGCAAAGCCAACAACCGCTACTCTGCCAACCTACTAAACCTACTACCTATATTCCTCTTACTCGCGCTCTTGCCCAAACTACTCTATGTAGCAATTGTAGACAGCAGTCAAGTCCAAGGCGCAAGGCCCACCCTCCTGTGAGAAGCTTCCGCAGGTGCGTGCAACGTTCAGCGCCTGCACTTCCGAACGACATGAATGGCGCACGTTTCTGCAGAAGATCCACAAAAGCCTTGCAGGACGTGTCCACGTGCTTGCAGAAGCCCTCGTCCGAGTCCGAGCTGCAGGCCACGTAGGGGTTGGCTGTCTCGTAGCCTGAAGATCAAGCAGGTCCGGACGTCCAGTTTGCTGCATCCAGTACCCTAGCATGTTGCAGCTGGAAAGCTGATTCCGGTGCCCTTCTTGGAGAGCTCCAACAGCCACTGGTAAGGGCCATCAACGCTGCCTCCCTTGCAAGAGCCGACGCCACCGCAGTTGAGCAGGTGCTGGACCTACGCCAGCGATTTGGCAGCTTTCTTCCAACTTCAGCGAAATCCCAGCTTGTCAGATTCCTGTAGCCTATACGAGTACCCTATCTTGCAAGTTTCCGGCGCATGGCTGGCTGCAGTGGCACAGATTGATCCAGACCCTCCCCATCTCCTGCGCTCGTGCAGTATGCAGTCAAGGCACGGCAAGGTTGATGTCAACGCCTTGAGCATTGCGAGCAATCTTGATTCGGTCGCCAAGAGCCGAGATTGCCCCATGAGCCCAGCAGGAGCCGCAGTACTGATCAGAACAGGTTGGCACAGCATGCACACAATGCAGGAGGCCAAAGAAAGAATCATTCGGTCCTGGGGAATGTGCTGGTTGCGCGACATGGTGCAATAGCTCCTGGGTTCTTACTATCAAAAGATGGCGAGCTTCAACAAAGTGATGGAAATCATCCGTTGCAGGTGCACTTCCTAGGGTCCAGACTTGCCATCCTTGTTGCACCAACTGAAATCAGAGGGGAACTCAGTCGCCTCTAGGAGGTCGTGAGAACCTCGGGCACGCGATAACCTTTCCCTTTCTGTTCCAACAATGTTGCAATGAGAAAGGACCAGTCTTTGCAGGAAACGACTCGCGATAAATTCGGGATGCCTTGGAGCCCCACTCTGATGGGTCGTGGCGTTGCCTCGCCACACAACGCCAAGCTTCTCAACCTGCACGCGCTATACAGGGTCTCTGTGACAGCTTGACTCTGCAAGGGGTTGCTTCCCCCATGTCCTATATCACCTTGGGTCTGAAGCTTGCCAAATGCATGCGGACCCTGGAAAGGAGCCTCGGCACGTGGCAACAACTCTGATCGGCGGCTGCGAGTGGCGCAGGTGAACACGGCCGGCGGAAGCTTCTGGGCCTCAGCAGGAATGGTCTGGAACCTGTTTCTGTCTGCATGTGAATACTTCAAACCCGTTCCTCTGAGGGCCGCACGTCCTCTTTGGTGTAGCACGCGCTTGGCACGGCTGCTGCCTGCCGGAAGCTTGACCAAAACCTGATGACTGAATGTTTTTTGCAATATGGTCGCCCACCTCACACCAAGTGCACTTGGCATCAGCAGTACAGTCTGCCTTTGCCTCATCAAGAATCTGTCAAGCCTCTCTCACAATAAACGGATGGGATGGCACCATGGCTTGCCTTGTGTGAGGTGTGGCACGCATCATCTTGAGCTGCCGCCAAACCAAAGCCGAAAGCTGCAACTGCCTTGAAGAACTTCATCCTGGCCGCAAATCCCTTCTGAAAAGTTGGGCGCAAAGCCGGAAACTGCATCACAGCAGCAAAGCAACTTCCTGATCAGCCTCCAAGTAGGCGGGGAATGATGCAAAGTTTGAGCCAAAGCACTGAGGCAATAGGTTGCTGTAATCTGGACATGTGTCTCTGGGTGCTTGCAGACACGACAAGCACAAATCAGAGCATCGAACAAGGCTGACTAAGGCCTCGTTGAAGAAGCTTTTAGCGGAGTTCTGGAGGGACACCGCCTGTTCGTTCACCAAACCGAGAGGCACCTGATCAACATAAGGGCCAAATGAGACGGCTTACGTTTGGGCAAAAGATAGAGGGCTGCTGCAATCACCACGAATCGACCGCTTGCAGGGTTTCTTTGCGCGTGTCACAACACATGCAAACGCAAGAGAGGCGAAAGACTGCTGCCTTTCGCGAAACTTTGCCAAGCTTGGTGTTGGTTTTTGTGGGACAACTTGGCACAGCACCGAAAACTGCTAGGTGGGTTCGTAAAGTGCGTAGGGCACCGCTTTGGACAGTGAGGCTGCGACTAGCTGGACACCCAACGGTAGCAGGGCAAGGTTGAAAAACTAGGGAATGTATTTATCAACACGGATAAAAAAAATCGATGGTCAAACTGCTCTTGCCCATTAACCAACATGGGCGCACCTTCAGGGTCCACCAAGCATCATCCAAACTGGACTCAAGACCATATCTGCACAGTTACTTGCAACAACGAAATGCGCAACAAACGCCAACATTTTGGCAGTTCGTTTCTGTCTTAGAGAACGCATTCTCCAAGCGCAGCACTGGCTTAGAACTGAACCGTCTCAATGCCGAGCGCAAGGCCATACCTCAACAACAAAACGAATTGTGTTTGCATCAAACTTGCCTTGTGTCCGACGGGACATGCATCCATTAGCCCTATTTGATCTAAACGCGCTTGCAAACAAAGATTATGTAGAATGATAGCACAACATTGCGAGTCAGCAATCAACACACTGAAAAGTCAGCAAAATCGCCTGAGGTTTCGAAAGCTCCTTGTAGCCCAGAGGCACAGAAGCTCGGTAGACTGCAATGAAGAGCCCAAATATTGCGTATTGACACGCTTCAACAATCCTTACATTTTGTCAGGCCAACACGGCGCAAGTTCGGGCACATGTACGTGAATTCCACATGACCCATCTTGCATGCACACACCAATGACAAAGTGCCCATTTGTGGTATATTAGCAACCTACCAACAAGACGAAACGGTGACAACATAAAGAGTTAGCGGCCTTCCAAACTTTCTATGGTCTGTTGATGGCGACCACCTTGTGCCCTGTGCAAGTCATCTTCGGCCCTGCCCTCAACCAACCCAAGCTTTACCATCCAATGCTCATTTTGGAGGCGACATTGTTTCGCAATCTGGCCAAGAATACGAACATCCGTGCAAACATCGCGGTTCAAAACCTACACGGAAAATTGACCAACAAAACGGTAAAAACATGTTTCGAACATGCCTTACCATTACTCGACGTGTTGTCCTACCGTCTGCCATGATGCCGCCTAATAAGCCATGGGCGATTCCCATGATGAATAATGATGATGATGGCGACAACTTTATAAAACAACTCTTGCCGGACACTCATGCTAACAACAACCTGCATGAAAACCTGATGAACTCTCTGGCCAATCGGAGTGGTGAAAATCATCCAAATTCTATTTGTAAACGTTCACTCGAACGAATTTCCATGAACATGAGTTCTCGCTCTCGGTATTTCCAAATGATCCATTCATTTGTTTGCTGGCGCATGATGGCATCCAATCACGCAACGATTCGTGTTTAATCCTCTGCCTTGACATTCAAAGTCCTCCCCCCATTCCCCTATGTATACACTCGAACCCGAATTTAATTTTAGGGGAGGTATTTATCGTGGTACTGGAATATTCTGTCTATCAATGAACATTAACCAATTGAAACTTAATCAAAAGCAAATCAAAATTACTAGAAATCCTAATACACCCCATTAAAATCGCTTTCGGATTCTAGAAAAACTTTTGTATAAAAGCCATTCAAAAACGATCAAAATCGAAATTGTCAAGGAAATCCCTCATCCTGAAAATTTTTGAATTCTTGGGAACCCGTGTTTTGTATCAGGTGGTTTAACATCAGGGGAAAGCAGATTCCATCACGTAATGAAATCTCTCGATGGAAATTCGACGCGAAAAAAGTATTGGGTATAGGTCAAAAACCAAAGCTTGAGGAAACAACACATGAAACGGGAATATCATGGGCGCGTACAACACAAACATCCGTCACTGCAGCAAACTCAAACTTTCCCAGGATACTGTGTCACGGAATTTTTTCCCATGCCCGACAAACCAACTATGTACGTAGTGACGTAGTGACGTAGTGACGTAGTGACGCAGTGACGTAGTGAAGTAGTGACGCAGTGACGCAGTGACGTAGTGACGTAGTGACGTAGTGACGTAGTGACGTAGTGACGTAGTGCACTGTGCCATGCATTGCCACGCTGTGAAACACCCCTGGAATCTGATGCGCTCATGACATCCTACGGCCCGCTCAAATACCCTACCATAAACTACCCCACGGGGGAATTATATTGGGGACTAAAAAACGATAGCGGCACATGTAAATGCCACGCCTGCCAATATTTTGTACGTCTCCGAATGTTTTATACGCAGGAATAAGTTTAAGTTGTCAGAGAGTTAAAACTCTGGCTTTGGCCACTGTTTATAGCCCAGGTTCGAAGGGCAGAAACCAGAACTATTGAAGTGAGCTACAAACTTTTTAGTCTAAAATTCGAGGGCTAAAGGAGTAAGATTGAGGGTCAATGGCAATGGTAAAAGGGCTTTTAGCGAGACTGCTTGGATCTTGTGAAGGCCTTTGGATTACTAGTAAGAAGGACCTGTGGGGATGCCGCTCGGATTTTTCGGGTGCCGTTTGAGGAGGAGCAAAAGGATCTAATTAGGCTTTCTTTTTAACCGGAGGTCTCTCACGCCTACTCGAGAGCACAGCGCATTGCCATGTCAGAAAGCATCCGATTGCGGTGTGGCATTCGCCACAGTCGGCATGCGAAAACGCATTTAAAAGCGGACATCTAATACATTCCGCTCGCAAAAGCTTGAACTTCCTGGGCCGAAGCCATCCCCAAAACATCAGGATTATCTGCATCTTTCATTCCGCCATGTGCAGAAGGATCATGTAGCGACCGTCGACCTGCACCAGGCAAACCCTAAGCTGAAGTTGTTAACTTTCCTTTCGGGTTCCTAGACTGCACGTAGGGTTGCCACCACCACCTGCAGGTCCTCCCACCGATGGACCAGGCAGTTCCACACAAACAAGAATCCAGGTGTCGGAAAGGGCATTGCGCTGGAAGTAGGAGCCACGCAAATGGGAGCTCATGCGACGAGCGCCCACCCAAAATACAGTTCATTGTATTTGGTGTCATTCAGTGTGCTCACCATGTGGTATACAGTCCTGGTCCTTGTGAGAACAATGTCATCTAACACAGTCCCCTGCATCAGACCTTCAGTCATGATTAACATTTCAGTCCACAACATCAACATTCCACCCAACATGCCCAACGCCCTGGCCAGCAAAACGGAGCATCAGGAAAAATCCCAAATTGCATCAACAGCATCAAGGGGTTCGGGCTACGTAGGGCGCGGGCAGGTCTCAACCCTACCTACAAATCACACCGACACCCCTCCTAAACCGGGGACAACCCTAGACGGCCAAACCACAACACCCCTAGCCCCAACCCTCCCCCCAGATTAAGAGAAAACAACAAAGAACAAGGGGCCATTGCCAACGACGAAAAGAGGTGACAGTTGGCGGAAATTGAGGTGGAAATCGAGAATGAGCAGCAGAATCTGATGTTGCGGAGCCGGCTCATGGAGAATATCATGCAACTGCAACTGTGCCAACTTCAGACGGATGCTTTTTTCATGTGTTGTCAAGCTGGCTTTTGCAGACCCGGAGGGTATGCATAATGACTTGTAACTTGAAGCCTTGCACAGCACTGGAGTAGCAAAGATCAAATTAAGAGGATGGGGCGGTGTCCAAAGTCCAAAGCATGCGACATGAGCACGCCGGCTGGCAGCTCACAGCAACCCCATGCCGAGAATGTATCTTTTCGGATACTTGGAAAACATGCCACGAAGAAGCTACAACGCCCCTCCCAGATTGCTGAAATTCCAATCCAGGCTCCATGTGGCCACCCGAGGACTCAGGCCCCACGCTGAAGCTACTCAATAGCAAGCTTTGCTCATTGGTCACATGACAGAATGACAAACTGCTAGCCTCAGCTAGCAGCTAGCGTACCTTGCCAACACTTCTCTCATTTTGGAAGGGTCGCCCCCACTGTGCTCAAGAAGATCAAGCGCACACTGATGATTCATTCGAGCTTTCTCACGTTTCACAAGGAGTGACCTTCGCACTGCATGAATGAGAACATTGCCGCAAGCTTGCTCTGTGACAACCCAGCCCCGAGGAATGTAGACTGCACCGTCCGCCTGCACCTCAGCTCGAACGCCACGCACGGCACTCCAACGCGGCGAGTCCTTTGACAGCCCCAGCACGAACTTGGTGACATTGTCGCAGGCGCACTTCTACTGAGGATGCCCATCAACTGCTTCAGCCCAAAGGCGATCATAGACACTGACCCCACGGTTGATCTGCGCTGCGCAAGTCGGCGAAAGCCAAGCCCCAGCCAGCTTGGACTCCATTCCCCAGCACCAGACCGCCAGACATTCGACATGAAGCTGTCACCTCCCTCCACGCTGCAGATGTCCAGGAGGACCTTCTCATCCACGAACTCGCGTTAAACATCACTTGGCACTCCTCCTTGCCAGCCTTTGCCAAGATGGCCACCTGCGCTGTGCCCTCGGTTTCGAATGTAGCCGCGTTCTTGCACCCCGCCGCAAACTCGCTGGGCCATGAAGCGGGTGTTCTTCCATGTCACAACAGCCGGGGAACGCGCAGGATCCAAGGAGCACCTATGGCCTCAGCATCCATGGGCGGATGGAGGTTGGCCCGCTCATTCCCGTCGCCCACTCGCTGGCATCCACCAAGAACACATCGGGAACGTCGTGGCCCTTGGCCGCCTTCTTCACTTTGCTGGCCTCACCTCTGCCTTCGGCTTCCTTTTTTCCTTGCCCTCTTACTTGCCACTTGTCAAGCCACTTGAGCAAGGTAGCTTTTCTTGTCCGAAGCCACCTTGGACAGGCTTCGAATCAACTGCTCAACGCACGAGGCATCATCCTTCGCAGCAGCCACAATTGCCTCCACCATGCGGACACATGAGCATCCCAACAAAGTCTTCCGGGCCCAACCAATGTACTGCATCATGTGGAGCAACTTGGCATCCCTCAACAGCTGGACACCAGCCTTTGGACTCTGAACCCAGGCACGCATCTTTGCCTCAGCAGCTTCCAGCGGACCATCCGTCGCCCATAATCAGCAGAACCACAGCCAAAGTCACACATGGGGCATGTGTCCAGGTTGACCTCAGCCTCCCAGGCAAAAAACCACGTCCAAGCCAATCCATCCTTCAGCTTCTCAGCTTTCTCCTGCACCTCCATTAGCCTGTCCTCGGCTGCCTTCATTTGCTTCTCTAAGGCAACCTCTTCTCCTTCATCTTCTCGTAAGCAACACGGCGCGCCAAGAAGGCAGGAGCCTTTGCAGGCGCTTCTTCTTCTTGGGGTCCTGGAGAATTGTTGAAAAACAGCCAAAACTAAGTGTCGAAACTAAGCTGGCTATACTCACACTTTTCCTCTGAGCGTTCAGGGGTCTTGAGCCTCCATGGGCAACATGCAAACTTGTCTTTTCCTGTTAAGGAAACTTCTGCAACTGACACTCCTATACATGTGTGCTCACTATACTCCTGGAGATATGAATGTTCAACACCCTGCCTCAAAAAAGCCTGAAACTAATTCTTTCCTTTAACACAGGTGTGGAAGGCTTCTTTTGCTACACAAACATTCTACATACCAGTGATATTGGGCCCAGTGGTAAAACCAGTGCAATCCTTGGGATGCACTTGCCTTCGAAACACAACACCTGGTAAAACAAAAGCTGTACAAACTTTACTCCCTTACTTTCACTTCCTGGGACAGATCTTAGAGTCCTGGTCTCCTGGGGTGAGCGAGTACCAGTCTCGTCCCATTGGCACAGCCTATGTGCTCTTGTTCTTTTCTTTCTTGCGACACAAGCTTCTTTGGACTGCCTCCGACCTTTTCTAATCTAATCCTTCCTGAGAGTGAATACTTTACAAGTGCTTTGTGAGACTTCCTGCAAACGTGTGACCATCACAGCGGTATTGGCTTCCTGTGACGTTCCAAAACAACTCGTGGTAAACATGCAAAACTTTGGAGCACTGAAATTCCTGGTAAGGACTTGCAAGAGGCTATGTACAGACTTCCTGTACACAAAAACTCTGTAGTACTTCTTGCGACGTGTGTACTTTGGAAAAATTGCCATGACATTCTTCCTGAAATCATGGAGCTTGCTCACATAATTCCTGTGAAAGGATTTTACCACTCACCATCTTGGTCATCTTTTCCTCCGCCTGGGTGGTTCCTCCACCAATCTTCTGTGTCTTGGTACTGCTGGTCCTGGGAGTTGCGCCATTCAAGCCACTGAGGATCTTCCCAACTTGAGCTTGCGCTCTGCCAGGTAGGTTGCTGCCAACTTGAGCTTGCGTTGCCAGCATTCCAGAGATGAGCATCTAAATCATACTCTTCCTCTGAGTCTTCCTCTTCTTCTTCATCATGGGATAGGCTCTAGAGGCGGCATGTCGTTGTCTGTCTTGTTCTTCTTGTGACTTTCCTCCTTTTCCTTCTTTGTCGTTGCTCTTTGTCTTTCCTCCTTTGTAAGGATGATCTTTTCCTAGCCACCGGTACTTCTTCTCCTTCTTGTCATACTCCCATGAGTGGCCATGCTCGACGAAGTAGGCGTACTTGCGAACAACGTTGCCACACCAATCTTTGAAAACTTGCAGTGAGCGATTCTCACTGTTGGCTTCATTTCTTTCCTGTGACCTTTGTTGGTTGTAGTCATGGATCGCTTGATCTCTCTCTCCTTTTGACTTTCCTTCTTTTCCTTCACCTTTCCTTCCTTCTTTTCCTTCTCCTTTCTTTCAGTCACCTTTCTCTCCTTCTTTTCCTTCGCCTTTCTTTCCTTCTCCTTTTTCCTGCGACTTTCCATCTCCTTTCTTTCCTGCCTTTCCGTCGCCTTTCTTTCCTTCCTTTCCGTCTTTCCGTCGCTTTTCTTTCCTTCTTTTCCTTTGTCTTCACCTTTCTTTCCTTCTTTTCCTTTGTCCTGAAACTGTCCTTGTCCTTTCTTTCCTTCTTTGCCTTCTGCTTTCCCTTGCGTTTCTTTGCCTCCTCCTACCTTTCCTTCACCTTTTTCCTGAAAAACACTTGCTGCTTCTTGCCTTTGTCTTTCTGCTTCCTCTGCTTCTTCCTGCTTTCTTCTCGCTTCGATTTGCAACTGCTCAACCTTTCCTGCTTGTGCTCTTCTGATGCTTTCTGCATCCTCCTTTATTTTCTGCAACACCTGAGCACGCTTTTCCATTTGCTCCTTTCCTTCTGCTTCTTGTCTTTGGAAAACGCTTGCTGCTAACTGCTTTGCAGCTTCTTGTTTCTTCCTTTCTGTTTCTTGCTGCCTTTCAATTTCCTTGATGTTTGCTTCATTTTGCGCAACGGCTTCTTCCGTCGCTTCTTTCAACTTCCTTTTTCTTTCTTCCAACTCCTCTTTGCTTTCTCCTGGCTTCTCAAACTTTCCTGTTCTTTCCTTTGAGCTGCTTGGCTTTTCATCTTTCTTTTCTTCCTCCGGCTTGCTTTCCTCTTCTTCCTCTTCTTGTTCTTCATCTTCCTCTTCTTCCTGCGTTGCTTCCTGTGAGCTTGTTGTTCCTAAACTTCTGTTGCGGCGGTACTCTCTCTTCTTGGTATATAATCTTTCCTTTTGGGTACTTCTTCTCTACCTTCTCTTCCTCTTTCTCTCTTCTTGCGCACCACCGCACAGCGAACGTGAACAAAACCACGCTAAGTGCGACAGGAGCTGGAGCAACCACGACCGAATTCCTGCGAAAGGATCTGCTGGTCCTTGCTCCATTGTTGTAGTAGGCGAGGTCGCTGTACTTCCAGTAAGAAAACTTGAAACCAACAATGCGAACATGCAACTGCGACTGTTGTTAGCAATGTTGTAATTCCTGGTAGGATTGTTGTTGAAGTTCCTGTAACTGCTGTCTGAGCCATGCACGGAGTCAACCAAACTTCTCAACACGCTTCGATCACGCCTGTGAAATTCTGAATCTCTGCACAATGCTCTCAAAACTTGCAACGCTTCAATGTCCAATTGATCTGCTTGTTCCTGCAAACCAACTGCTTCATGTGAGTCTGGATTTCCTGTGAAAAATCTGAACAGTGATAGCAAAAATCTGACACGGCTTGCTGACAAAGACTTGGTGTCAATATCTGCCAGATTGTATCTTGTCTGCACCGCAGTAATGGACAAAATACCTGATTGACAAAGATCTTGCAACCACAGAACTTTCAGAGATATGTGTTTTACTCTTCCTTGGACTCCTTGTCGCTGTATCACGCCATGCGCTGCTTGAGAATCACATCTCAAAACCAACCGAACAGGTTTTCCTGTGAGAAACTGCACAATGTTCTTGAGATATGCTGCATAGTACTCTGCCCCTCCTGACGATAGCGAAACTTTCTGCCTGCGACTGTATGAGTAAACCACGGAACCATTCAAGGCTAAAACAGCACAGCTTGTGTACGTCTTGTGCCATGACAAGAGGCCCAGTCGCTGTCTGTGAAAACTTCCAGTAAATGTGTGGCTTCTTCAACTTCCTGAGAATCTTCAGGGTCTTCATCAGGCATAATGTCATTTGCTTTCAAATTCAGAACGCTTGTACCAACAGCTTTTCCAGAGAACACGTAGTGAAAATCTCTTGCGCCAATGAGACACAGGATCAAATGTTCCAAACCACTGCTCAACACGTTGACTGTGAACTGAATGTCAGGCCGATCTCCTGAGATGTACAACAAGATGCCAATTGCGGTTCTGTACTTCTTGGATCTTCAGCATTAAGATATACTGGATTCGGATCAACCTTCAGAATGTCGTTTCCACAAGGAGCAGCTTTTGGTTTCCTGCGCGTACGACGAAACAACTCCTCAAGTTTTTGGATATACTTGGCATCAATGCAAATAGATAGCTTGTGATTGAAGTATGAGAACTTCCTCTTGAGAAACTTGATTGTGTCAAGACTGTAACCACGAACATAATCTGCGGCGAGCAGGAGCGGTCCTTCCAGAGAAACAATGTACATCTTCTTGAGTGCTGTAACCAAATTCCTGAGACAATGTTCTTTTCCCATTCCTTGCACATCATCCACATGGACAATCAACAATGTATCATTTTTGTCTTTGTACATGCTGGGCGCCAACGGGCATCTGCTGAAAGTAAGACCAACCAAATCATTGGCTAAATGGTTAGCCCGTAACGCTGCTGCATTTCTTTGTCCTGGTAAAATAAAACTTTCCACAATTTCCAAGCAAATTTCTTTGCATCTTCCTGGGATATTCCCATCTGCCGAAAATCTGCATGCCACCAACTCAATCTGGTCAACCAAGAGAAACGCATCTTTGAAATCAAGTGTCACCAGAGACTTCTTGGCGTTCACTGCCATCACTGGCAAAAGCTTCAGAACTGACGAACTTGTAGCGGGTGAAAAGCAATCCGTTCTCCCATCAGTTGTACGATATTCACGCGCAACCAATCTCGCACGCCTCACCCACTGTTTTGTTCCTGAGACTTCACGCCATCTTCAGTCAAACACGAACTTTGTTGTAAGCCACTTGTAGTCTGCCTCTGTTCCAGAGACATCTCGCACATTTTCAGTGTTGCCTCCAGATGTGTCGAAGCAAACCTTTTCAAGCGCTTTCATTTCCTGCAATCTGTGAACTTCTTCTTGTATCGAATCTCGTTCCACCATTTGAAGATCTTCTTGAGATAAGTCTGGTGGTCCTGCGGCTTCATTGTAAAATTCTTCTTCATCAATTCCAGTAGTAATTTCAGAGAAATCATCTTCTTCAAACCATTCCAGAATCTCATCTTCATGAGGAAACGCTTCTTCAGCTTTCACTTGTCCAGCGAAAAATGACGGATGTAACTCTCTCCTTGGAGCTTTTGGACTTCTTGGACTTCCTTCCAAGACTGGTCTTTCTTCTCTGCCTGAGACGGCAGGAGGAGCAGCTACTGGCATAGTTGCATCTTGAGGTTCAACTGCAACATCTTCCATGGATGGACGCAATTCTGTTGAAGTAGACGAACTTGAACCAATTCCTGCTGCATTCCTTTGACTTCCTTGTTCTTCTGAACTTGGCGGATCTGAGCCTGCTCATCTGATCCAGGGCCAGCATCTTCAATTGCCCCGCCTGGAGCGGAAATTCCTGGTAGCGCTGGAACAGGTGCTGGGCCAGGTAGGACTCTTCTTGGGATATCTTTTGTTGTAAGAACACTCTGCTTGATCTGCCATGGAAATGTCTTCGCTGACTCGACGAATTCTCCACGATAGTCATCAGCCAGACGCTTTGCACTTCGCGAGGCACAAACTTCACCATGCATTCCTGCGAGACATAGATTGTTCTCCGTCTTGCCTAGGAAAACACCAACTTCCCATAGGCTGTCACCTTTCCTGCGAGTATTTGTGTTGGGCTTGCAAATCATACTGCACTCACCAAAGGCTGCAAGCATTCAAGTGAAAGACTTGCCTTTGACCATCTCGTGAGGTGTATGGCCAGTTGCCGAATGCTTGTGAAGACTGTTGAGACACCACCCAATAGACCTAGTTAGGCAGAAAATCAGGAATTAAGGAAAATCAGGAATTAGGGAAAATTTTAACTATTAGTTAAAATGTTGTTGTAGGAATTAGGAAATTTTTTCGTTGTGAATTAAGGATAATTTTTTCCCTAAATCCTAGAATTAGGGATAAATTGTTTTCCCTAATTCGAGCAAATTTTCCCTACTTAGGGAAAATTTGCGGATGTCGCGGAAAAGGTCGACGAGGAAGTTTGGTTGAAGTTTCGACCAAACTTCGCCCCCCCAGGGTGGAAGTTTTGAAGGCCAACCTGTGGAAGTTTGGCAGCTGTTTTGGTGGAAGTTTTTGCTGCTTCGCGCAAGCGTTCTGCAAGCCGTGCAAACATGTCTTGATCTGCTTTGGTTGTACGTTACAACACACGCTTTCCACGCCAAGTTTGCTCTGATCTAAACAGAAAAGGTATAATTCTCCAGAGTTTTCCGACATTTGTGTCATATGTTTGGCAGCATTCCACGCCATGTTTGCACTGATCTAAACAGACAAGGTAATTCTCTAGAGTTTTCCCACATTTGTGTCACATGTTTGGCAGCAGGTTTGAACTGATCACACAACACACGTATTCCACGCCATGTTTGCACTGATCTAAACAGAAAAGGTAATTCTTCAGATCTTCCTGGTCATATGTTTGGCAGCAGGTTTGAACTGATCACAACATGTTTGCACTGATCTAAACAGAAAAGGTAATTCTTCAGATCTTCCTGGTCA
>CAJNIZ010046648.1:0-19603 GCA_905231905.1 Symbiodinium pilosum
GGGTTCAGGGTTTAGGGGCCAGGGTTTAGGGTTTAGGATTTAGGGTTTAGGGTTCAGGGTTTAGGGTACATGCAAGGTTTGTTGTCCGAAATTAGGGGTACCTCTTGCCATACTAGACTATAGGTCATTATTGAGGTACGTATGGGATCCCTGATCGGTAGCTGCGCTCTTTGGGCAGGATGTATGGCCCCAAGCGGGGTTTAGGCTTTCGGCCCTTCCTGCATACTTACCACATATTCCTTGCAGACCACCTTCACTCCATACTAGCTAGGGTAAAGGGGGTTATATAGGGGGATTATATAGGAGAGTATGATACAGATTATTAAGGGGGATACTAGGAGTTTAGCTTATAGCTCATATTAAAAACACCTAACCCCTTGAACTGGGCATGTGCTGTGGGAGTCCCGGCCTCCCTCTAAGAAACCCAGACCGCCGAACACCCCTCAATTAACGAAAAGTATACTTTTACGCCCAAAGGATCCATTATGCACCCCAACCTAAACCCTAAACCCTAAAGCCTAAACCCTTTTCATGGCAACTTCCAAATAAATAAAACCCGGGAAACCCTCACGTTACTTGCGATGGGTTGCACAGTTGCTTCATACAAGAATGCTTTGATTCAGTAACAGCCGGACGAACTTCAGATTTCCCAAAAGGTCCTCCGTAGAGGCAGCAGGGTTTTGGTGCCTAAAGGTTTAGACTTTAGGGGTGGGTTCCCTTACCGAAGCCTAAACCCTAAACCTTAAATGCCCTCAAATTTTCTGACTGTGTTTTGGGGAGTGTCTTCAAGTTGTCAGGTTGATTTTTGAAACTACTTTCCACAACTCTCGAGTTCAGTAGTGTAGTCTACGGCCGTTATAGCGCCATTGCAGCCTAACAGTAACCTTGCATCAGTAGGCTTTCTAAGCTTCTGGTAGCTCTACAATCCCTTGAGGTAGGGCTCTCTCAAAATGTTGTTTTCCGTCTGTACGTGTAAGCCTAGCGGCCTTCCAGAAAATACCTTCAACCTTTAACCCAGTGCGACGTTCCATGAGTTCAAGACATTCTCATGCCTTTTAGAGGGACCCTCCCCCAAACAAACATGGGCGAATATAGTCCCTGTCCTACAGGACATCTAAACCCTACACCCTAAAGGACAGTAGCCTTTGTAGGGCCTGAGTAGAACATTCAAAGGGGCGGAGGCGCTTAAACTTTACCCAGTCCAGAGTGTCTTAAGGTAAGTTAGGCTATATAGGGGCTACTAATTAGGGGCTCTATTGGGGTAATATTAGGATAATGGAAAAGAAAATAGAAACTACCATAATGGGCTATATAGGGCTCTATATTGGGGTAATATTGGGATCATGGAAAGAAAATAGAATCTACTATAGTATATTAGGGTATATATAGGTGTTTGAAAGCTGTGCGGAAATTGAAGCCCCCACGCGTATCTGAAATGGGCTCGCTGTCGTGAAGTCCTAGCTAGTGTCCTGAACCCCTGTTTCTGGACCTTACTAACCCTAAACCCTAAGCGTTACGTGAACCCTAAACCTTAAACCCTAAACCCTAACGACCCTAACCCCTTGAAGTAATAGTGATAGGGAGGGACCCGAATATCATTACCAGTATCGGAAGTCTTGGTGGGGGCTTATCCCAAACCCCAAACCCTAAACCCAACCTAAACCCATCTAAACCCTTTGAGGCCTGAAGCCACAGCCTGAAAGGATGCATTTTCTTGGGGGATGGCTAGTAAGGATTGTAGCATTTTGGGACGTAGATTGGGGTCCCGCATTCTGGGAAAATGAGGTATGGGGGAATGACAAAAAATGGAAACCACTATAAGACTTGGGGCTTATGTAGATTTTGGGATGCCTGCTAGAGGCTAGGTTTGCGCTACTGGGTCCGGGCTCTGGAATTCCGGGGTTGTAAGGTTAAGGTTGGTTAAAAGTGCAGAAGGAACTATGACATCTCAGTTCGGGGTTTCGGGGCAGTATCAGCAGGTTCCTTCGCTATTTGAGAGCTCACAACACCAGACTATGACCCCTACACTCTGGACTCCCTGATTGTCGTCCTTGTTGGACTGTACCCATGCCGTTCACTAGGGTTTAGGTTGGTGCGCCTCCTGTTCCTTACACATTTTTCAGTGATTGCAGCCGCAGCGATTGAGGTCTTACTAAGGTTTTCATTGCCCCGGCAAACGTCTTTCGTCTGCCCTTTCCATATTATGTCCAGTTACGGTCCAATAAGACAAGAGCAGTGTGCCCTCAACCCCTAAACCCAAAACGCCTAAACCTTAATCCCAGGTGACCCTGAGCCCAGACCCCCTTAAAATGCAAAAGTCCCCAAACTCCTACCACCCATAACCCTAAACCCTAAACCCTCCTACCACCCATGAAGGCCTAAATTTTCAGGTGGTTCCGCCAGTGGACGCCGACGGCAGAGCAGTGCTGAGCGCAGAAGAGGAAGGTGAAAGGCCGGGCTCCCGGATTTTTGCTCACTGGCGGGTAGTAGGGAATAAGATAAGGGCATGTGCGTATGTATGCATATATATATATATATATATGTACATGTATATGTCTATGTATATATATATATGTATATATGTATGTATATGAATATGTATATGTATTCCCCTATAAGAACCACTGAGTTTTGTAGGGCTTATGGTTTCGGGCTTTGAACGACGTGGGGGTTCAGGTTTAGTTTAGGGTTTAGGGGTTATGGTTTGGGGCAGCTTGCTTATACGCCTGTTTGGAGATGAGGACTTGGAGCAGAAAATGGCACATGTTGTAATACTGTATCACGTGTAGGTTTTACATTTCTGGGCTAAGAGTTTAGGGTTTAGGGTGTGCGGCTTGGGCGTGGTAATGCGGGAAAGCGTGACAGGGAGAATTAACTGTCTGGATTGCACCTGACACTATCTAGAGGCTACCATAAGGATCCAGTCTCTTAATCCCAGCTGAGCATGAACCTTTTTGGTCCTAGAGTTTGGTGCTCTTGGCATGTTGGATTTGGGATTTGGGGCTGAGGGTCTAGGATTCGAGTTCAAGGTTTAGGTACTCGGCGGCGGGGGTTGCAGTCCAGGGTCTCCTGCACCATGAAACCCCATCTGCCTACAGCTTAGCTCTAAGGACTTTTGGAGGGACCCCTAATAGGGACCCTTGTAGCTTATGGGGATTAGTATGGGGACTACCTAGGGATANNTAGGGGTTATATAATGATTATATAAGGGTTATATATGGTAATGGGATTAAGGGTCCCTACTAGGGTCCCTCCTAAAGTCCCTACATTAGCGCATCTGGCCTGATAATCAAGGGGGGCTACAGGTAGGACTTACGGCTTCCTGGATCCTGAAAAGGGGGTTGGAGTGAGAAGGTCGGCATTTGATTTTCGCTTAGGTTTCAAGATTTGGGGTTTAGGGTTTAGGGTTTAGGGTGGGGTTATGAAAAGGTGAATGGTTGAGATACGCCGTATATTGGACAGATGCTTGTGGTGGGTTTGGGCCAGCGGCGGGGATGTCTGTGATATGTCTGCCTCGGAATTCTTCCCGAGTTTTTAATGGTTTCAAGAAGCCTGGAGCGGGAGAAACGGACCTCCAATGATGCTGATGATGCTGGCCCCTTGGTCAGCATCATGAGCAGTCCAGGGGGTCCGCTTCTCTGTCATGGAGTTCTCTGTACCCACTGACCTCTATGAAAAAATATTTTTGACTTCGGCTCTGGCCCAGGACGGGTCTTGGGGCTAGTTTTCACAGAGGTGCGTGCGCATCATGATGTGGGCCCCGCATCCAAAAACACCTCCAGGGGGGGAAGCCTAGGCGGCGCATGTTGATTTCAGGCTGCTATTGTGGGTGGGGTCCGGGGGGACCATTGGAGAAATGATGGAAAAGTTGTAGCAGAAGTCAGTTAAACCTGAGAGGCTGTGTTATGTGCCACGCTTTCGGGGACTGGACATGCGACCAACCCGTGCAAGTGACAGAAGCTCCGCCAGGCTGCCCGGACTCTGCAAGACAGTTGGGCGCTTGATTTCATGTTTTTAAAGCCGACCCCTCGAGCTACCAGGGCCTTGGGGCCCAGGCCCCAAACCACCCGGGGCCCTGCCCCCTCTCCAGGACTATGTGGCTTTTATGGCCGCCTCGGACATGTGTTTTTCATGAAAACGCAACCCGGGTAGACTGCAAGGGAGGAAGGAGACGGGCTTCCCCCCCAAAGGTCGCATAACATCAATGTCCCAGCCACAAACCCCCAGCCTCAACTGCAAATCCTAGGCCGATTTTTCCGGACAAGCACTCGCTGAAGAAGTCTGTTTCCAAGAACGGCTGCTCGGTCTCCTTACTTCAGTTTTGCTTTCGGGGCCAGCGGGACAAAGTAACCAGGTTAATAATCGGGAAAACGTGGATCATTATACGGCTTAAGAAGTTTTAGGGGTAGAAGTATGCTTGCTGAATCGCCCTGACCCTCCAAGTAGAGCTTACAGCGTTGGATTCTTATGTGCGGATTTTTTGGGAGTACTGCGTGCATTCGCGAGGGTCATTTTGGGTCCATAGCGATGGCATCGTCTCTTGGGTTTAATTTGGATGTAGATGGGACCCTTCATGATGCACATGTTCAGTCCTGGGGCTTGAGGCAGAATCCACGGCTCAAGGGCGTTAAAACCCCTTGTCACTCCAGATTTGGCTCTGAATCATAGGGTCCTGTAGTAAGTCCACCTTACACCTGCACCCTCCATTCGGGCCCCGAAAAGCACTAAGCTGACCCTGAATTAAGCCTTGGGGGTTGGGGTGGGGGACCAAAGGACCCTTGAGGTTGATAGGGACTAAGGGAATAGATCCTTCTGGTAGTCCTTTACAATGCCCTTGAAAAATCCTTCCGGACTAGCCGCCATGGGCACCTTGCCCATTCTCCCCAAAGCGGCATGCTTTCAGGGTAGGGTTCAGGATTTAGGGTTTAGGGGCGTTGTGTTGTCACGATGTGTTTGCATAGCTTCATTCTCATATTGTGTACTGAGAACGGAGATATCCCCAAGCAAAAAATGTACCACCCATGTGCATTACACTTATGATAGCTTCTTTCAATCCTCCACGGTAAGGCTTCAATGTCTTGACCCCACGGTAAGGCTTCAATGTCTTGACCCGTGATTAAACCCTTAAAGCCCCCACTCCCCGAAGCCTCCACCAAGACCAAAAGCCCTAAACCCAAAAACAGCAAACCCACACCCTAGACCTTTTACCGCCTAACCCCAAGCAAGTGCAGGCGAAAAGGCTCCCGGAAGTTGTTGCCCCGCGTGGCAACTTGCTTGTTCAAGAAGCTTTGCACGTGATGGGTTGCAAGGTTTGTGTGTTCAGTTTAGGTTTAGGGTGGTCCGTACCCAGGCGTAAATCCGCGGCAATACGTCCCAAACCTAGAAGCCTGTTGGTCTTCTGCCCATCTGCATTTTTGTTAACTAGCCAATGGTAGCCACTCCTTACGGCGTAAGGTGATCGGCCCTAAATTTTCATGCCCCATGAACCCTGAACCTGTGGAAGCCTTACAAAGATCAGGAGGGTTTTGGGGTTTGGGATGCGAGTTCGGGGTTGGGGTTAATTCGTTTACAGTGCGTGTCAGGGCTTCATTGTAGCTTCTCAGCACTTTACTCATGATTTCCGTAACGAGCCCCTCATGTGCTTGCATAAAAAAGCAATCTCAATTTCCTGTCAGACCCAAACCAGACAGCTACCGACGAGGACGTTTCAGCAAAGAATTGAGAAATTTTCGTTGCGGGCTCATGCACAGCTCACGCAATTTCTTGGGTATCCGCTTGTTGAAGAATTTGGCTCATCGCCTCCCCGTCGCACAGTCGATGCCACTCGGCAACACAACTACCAGACCGAGGGCTGCTGATGACTTTCATGATTGACACTCACAAGATCCCTCATGATACACCCCAGGCCACAAGGTTTGCAGGAGGAAACATGGAATCCGGAGGGGCATGAGGCATGTTCCTTGAAGGGAAGGACGGCGACCTGCGATCACACCAAAAGTGTGCAAACACTTTCAAACCTTGCTACAGCACAGATTGTCTGTTGAACAAAACCCATCCAAACCCTGAATCCGACCCCCAAAATTCCCATCCAAGGTTCGATGATGATGACCATGGGCATTCTATCGCGCGGGCAAAATGTAATGAAGAAATAGATATGTATGTATATGTATGATAGTGAAAATTATATAGGATATACAACCCTAAAGCCCAAACCCTGAACCCTAAGCCCTTAACCCTGAATCCGAAGCCTTAAACTTTAAACAAAACCCATCCAAACCCTGAATCCGACCCCAACAATTCCCATCCAAGGTTCGATGATGACGCCCATGGGCATTCTATCGCGCGGGCAAAAAGATAGATATGTATGTACGATGGTGAAAAATACATTGAATGTATGCACTTAAGCTTCTATTCGCCTGGAGTTTGAACAGCTTAGGACAGCGAGGTTTGATCCAATGGCAGCTGGCAGCGCGGGCCCTGCTGCAGGCCAATGAGGATGCAAGAGAATATGGGCCAACTTCTCAGACATGCCGCCAAAGGAGAATCGAACAATTTCAAGCCCTGGTTCCAGCTCCTCAATGCCCTTGGGTACTTGCGTATCAACTACAGGCTCATCAGCCGCAAGGGAGATCCTGTCGTGGTGCGAATCTGATCCCCCCGCTTGCCGAGACCTTGGACGACCTCATCAGTATGACTCAGCTGCTGTGGATATATGCCCTCGGCCACCATCCAAAAGTCCTGCAGGATCTCCTTGCGGCTTTTGCTCAGCCCAGCAACTGAGACTTTCAGTCATGCAGGGCGTTCTTGTGCGATTTTGCGGCTCAATTTTCTACGCTCCACCTGATAGTCAATGATCACTTTAGTGAGCCGCTCGGGCTCATGGTGCTGAGCATGGTCACTACATGCGGCCACTCAGGAAGGGCTACTGATGCTCGTCAACTTTTTAGCGCTGCTACGACAGCTAGCCAGTCATAGACAGATGCCATGTGCTTTCTGGGCATTCCCCAGCGCGTTCACCGATCTCGACTTTGTTAGCGTGAGGCGGCTGTGATGCGCCTGCAATTCTGGTCTCGGATGGGACTCCGTGATTGCAGCACCGCTGCCAAGAGTGAGCTCCTCCTGCTAAGAGCAAGTTTGAGATAGCTTGAGTGAACTACACTCCATGTTCTGAGATATGATATGACCTGAACTATGAGCTAACTTCACTCCATGCCAAATCTTCTATTTGATTGGAATGAATGATGGCGCGGATTATACTTCCTGATGCTCTGGGCTATGGCTTGGTATGAGATTGCAAACAACGAGCGTGAAGCTCGACACCCGCCGCAAGTGTTTTTTTTCTGCTATCTGGCTTGGCGTTGCAGGCGCAGGCAGCGCAAGCAGGCGGCGGGCGGCGCAGACAGCGAGCAAACACGTCTTCCGCCTGCAGTCGTAACTATACTGAGGTTCCAAAAAGTCAAAAAGTAATTAGCGGGTCTCCCCAAACTTATTGGTGGCTAGTGCGTTAGTAGGGAAGAGAGGAACGGATCCTTACAGTCAACCTTAAACCTTAAACATTGCAAAAAAAAACTGAGGCGGGTTCCATTTCCTCATGCCCTCGGTTTTTCAACTCCTGACCCCTATACCCTACCATGCCATCAATATTAAACCAAGGGAATACCCAAGTTACAACGAGGTAATGTTTGGTCCCCTAGAACCGCTAGTCTCGAAAACATCGTAACATAAATACCCCCACCTTAAACCCACAACTTCACTTAGGACCAACCTACAGCCCGCAACTCCGAGGTTGCCGGCTTCCTGGGCAAGAGCACTCTTTTGGATTCTCGTGGCAGGAGTGTGGCCATTTGGTTCCACGCGGTGTAAGGGTTTAGGGATTAGGGTTCAGGCAAACCCTAAACCCTCATGCCCCCAAAGTATGCAAAGCAATGGGCGGTTTTGGCTGTTTTCATGTTTTTTGCCATCTTTATACCTACCTTGAGGTCGGTTAGCAATAGCAAAAGTAAGAGTACAGTATAGCAATATGAGTAGCAATTGTTTTTGTAGGGGCCAAACTATTCGGAAGAACGAGTAATCAATTCGAAAAACAAATGGAGCAGAATCTGCGGTCGCAAAAGAATTGGCACAAGAATCGTACGCATGGGCCTAAATGATTGGAATAGGGTCCCCTTGACGACGGTACCAAGTTCATAAGTGGAGAGTGTTCCTAGCTGTTTGGGCGTTTGCAGGCACTGTTTAGCCGGCGCTTAGGGTGTGTGGTTTTAGTCGTGCATGGCTTTGGGATTTTGAGTTTTGAATTTTTGGTCGGTTTCTAATGTAGGCTCCCTAAGCTAGCAACAAGGCGACCGTATGGCTCACGGCATCGGGGGTGCATGATAGGCCGTTTAGCGGCTTACCATCCACTAACAGTTCTTTACATCGGACTGTTGCATTTGTGCGTCGGGGTGATCCTGTGTACGTTGTTTAGGGTCCTGAATTGTTTGCGTTTTCTGAGTTTTTTAATCCTATCAAACCATACACGCCTTGAATCAAAATGCAGGGTTGCAGCTTTCCCTCTAGGTTTCCCAGAAGAATTCCTATACCTACCAGGGTCCTTCTATTCGCTCAACCCCCCCCTCCCCCTTTGATCTACCTTTTGGTGGGTCTCGTACAGGCCCTCATGACTGTAAACTCCTGTAAAATCCCATTAGGCAAGAGAGAGAGATCTTGGAATCCTGGAAGTCTTGTACATAAATCCCTTTTACAATCTGGTTTGGAATTTCAAAGAGATCTTGGAATCATGGAATTTGGTTTTGGATGTGGCCTCGCTTTATATATTTTCCCGTTAAATCCATTTAAGAATTAAACAAAAATCCTGGAATCCTGGAATTCCATTTTCGGAGGTGGCATTGCTTTATATAAATTCTCCTAAAATCCAATTAAGACTTAAAGAGCAATCGCGGAATCGTGGAATTTTAGTTTTGGGGTGGGCTTGCTTTATATGAATTGCGTCAAAACCTTTTTGGAACGCCGAGGTGAATCTTGCAGTTCTAATTTTGCAGATGGTTTTTTTGGTACTTTTTAATTTGATTTAATTTCTTCTAGGAAAGCAGGGGGAAATCTTGGAATCCTGCAATTCGAGTTTTGGAGGTGGCTTTGTTTATGAAAATTCCTTTGAGATCCAAGCAGGAATCAAAGAGAAATCTTGGAATCCTGTAATTTTTGTTTGGGTGGCGGCTTGGTTTAAAAACATTCTTTTTAAAATCCAATTAGGACTAAAAGAGCAGTCCGGGAATGCTGGAATTGTGGAATTCTTGTTTTGGGGTTGGCTTTGTTTGATATGCATTCCTTTTAAATCCACTTCGGACTTAAAGAGAAATCTAGAAATCCTGGAATTCTAGTTTTGAAGGGTGCCGTATTTTATATAAACTGCATTACAATCAAAGGTGAATCTTGGAATTCTGGAATTTTAGTATTAGAGGTGGCTTTGTTCTATATAAGTTTTGTTAAACTCTAATGAGGAATTAAACTCCCGGATTTCGACCTTGCTTTCCGTTTTAAAGCTGGCCTTATCAATTCCTTGTTAAACTTAATTGGAATTAAAAGCGAAATCCTTGGATTCTAGTAGTTCAGAGAGTAGAAATCCTACGATCCAACTTTTTAAGGCAACTCTTTGGATTTTCGAAAAAAAAAATCGCTGGATTTCCTAGGTGGTTGTTGGATTATTGGGTTTTTGCAAAAAACCTGAGACAAACTTGAATTTTCTAGATTTGGAGACCTAGAAATTTTGTTTTTCTGCGATTTTTTGAGTTTTCACGTAAATCCAATATAATCCTAGGAGAGACATTTGTTTTTAGGTTTCCGTTGTCCAAAAACCTTATAGTTCCTATTTTGTTGGATTTTCATGAAAGATCCGAACAGCCTACGACGAATACGATTTCTAGGTCTCCAAATCTAGAAAATCCAATGATTTCCTTTTTTTGAAAGTTTAAACACTTTTTGAAAATAGTAAATCCAACAGTTCCATTTTTTAGGAAACCCAAAGATTTGCCTAAAACAGATTTTGAAATTTTGTAGCTACTTTCAGCATTATGCAATCTTCTCTAAATTCATTTTAACTAAGAGCAAGATCCTGGATTCCGGGATTCCCGGACTGGGTTTAGGGTTTAGGGTTTTATGTAGTCTTTATTTGATTTGACTACAAACATGTTCGAAATCCTGGTTTTCAGGACTCCTGGATTTCGAGACTAATTCCAGCTTTAGAAATTCCTTATCAAATTCTTAAAAAAATGGAAATACTGGATTCCCGGATCTCAGGATTCCGCTACTCTTCCATGCCTCATCAGTCAGAACAAGCCCACGGTAGTTTTAACGGTCAACACTCAAATGTCACAAACAGCAATTTCATCGGCACTTACAGTGTTTTGTAGCATTTTTATACAGAAGAAAGACCTAGAGGTAGATAATGGGGGGGGGTCACCTTCTATTCCTGTGATATTCGTACTGTATTCTTTGGGTTCCCTGTTTGGGGTTCCCATTTTATTTCCTCCCTGCAGGCGAGGATGCAGCATGGGTTGCAGGATGGGGTTCAAGGTATTAAGTGTAAGGTTTTCTTATAGCTGGTTCTTTTAGATTTAGGTCTGCGGGTTTCAGTGTAGGTTGGGGGTATTAAGGTTCTAGGGTGCGGCCAGGATACTTGAGCCTCGCTCTGGTCCACAATGCCTCGAGAGCACTTCCACTCTGCGTGGTGTTTCTGGTCATCCTGCTCATCCAGATTTGGCAGCCCGGACAGTTGAGTATTGAGGCGGATGTTTGTGGGAAGCCGCCCAAATTTTGCAAATCTGGGGGAATATAAGGGGTGCAAGTTCTGATTTCCTCCGTCCACAGCAGGAAAGAAAGCCTACCGCCCAAATGAATCGAATGAGAAAGAAATGTGGAAAGCGCGATGGGAACTGGGGTTATGTAGGATTTTGTATTGGGATGCTAGGAATTTAATTAAAGCTACGTCACCATTACAAGGAAGCCCCCTTTATTATTTACTACATGTCCATACCATGGTGACATAACTCAACTTTTTTCATCAGCAATCCAGGCTGCCTGCAACCCATAGTTTTAGCACCATGCCCTCACTCCTGAAACCCTGGAGCCGTGCTACGCCTAGAGGTGTACTGCCTTCGGAAACTTAGGGTCCTCTTTTGTGGTAGCCAAGATGAAGATTATCGCGTTTTGGGGTCTGAAATGGGGTCCACCTTTTCATGAATACTGCCGAATGTTTTTCTTCAGGCCTTTGGGATGCCCGTGTGCCCATGATCCTTTGACCGTTGGTCTGGGTGCTTCATCAAACTACCAAGACCCCGAGTTTTTCCATAACCAAAAGCTACGGGTTCAAGGTTCAATGCACCCGTAAAGCGGAGCAGCTTGGACAGAGCTTTCAAGCCTTCATATTTTCATAGTCAAGGAATAGGAAGCCAGTATGGGGACAGGGAACCCATGCTAGCTCTAAGAACTGGCTTAGGGTTTACAGTAGGGTTTTAGGGGTTTAGGGTTCAGGGTGTAGAGCAAGGCTTCGTAATCCTTCCCGAACATTAAACGACCACCTCTTCTCCACACACCCGATCCTCAATACTCCTGTTGATATTTGTGATGGTACATGTATCCTGCGTGTCGCATTTAACACGAGGTGTCCGGTATGAGGGGAGGGGAATTAGACCTCCCAAATAGCTGCGTTAAGTCAAAAGCCCAGAAAAGTTTACTCCCGACCACGCTAGCCTGGAATCCCAAATAGCTTTCCTTTTAAAGGACAGTTCTCTACCAGGGACGCCTTTTCAGGTTGCATGCTAGTTTGGGAGAGTCTAAGCCTTACCCCATTTTTCATCCCTTCTTCCCACTATTTAATCCCTAAATGCTTCCTACATAATCCCTACATATCCCCTATGTATCCTGTATATCCCTAAATGGTCAGAGAGCTACAGGGATGCGATTTCAAGCTACAGCAGCAAGAACCTGGAGAGCCTTCTGGCGGGCTCAGGGCTTTGGATTTGGGAAGTGGAGTTTTGGGTGTCGCATTCGAGGTTTTGAGTTTTGAGTTCGGGTTCCGGGTTGAGGATTTCAGGTTTAGAGTTCCGGGCCTGACGTCAGAGTTGGTGGTGTTTGCCTCTAGTGGTCATTGCAGACCGTGCGGTTAAGCGGAGTTTTGTGGACCCATATGGCCCTCAGCTCATAGTCGGTTTATAGGGAGGATATGTGAATTCCCCAACTTTATTGAAGTCAGGCTAGCCGGCTCACTGGGAAGTTTAAGGTCCGATATACACCGGGCCGCTTGGATGTTGCGTATCGTTGGGGCTGGTCATGTTTATGGCATGTATTGGGTCATCCCCCCTCCCAGTAACTGTCCTTAAAGGGGCCTTATTAAGGGGGTTCTCATAACTCCTATAACCCATTGTGGTAACAGTTACTGTAAGGGGGAATGACCCAAGGCATGTATGGGTTTCCTCAAGGCTTCTGGTACCCGTCTTTTTGAGGTGTCGTCCGTTTGGTGGGACCAGAAAACGACCCCAATAATCTGTATGAATGTATAGGGGAAACGGCTTTGCTGAAGCAAGATTACTGGTAAAGTGGGATATCTTAGCTGCGGCTTGGGCATGTGTACAGTTGACCACTCATGTTCCCACTGGTCACTAACCATGAGTCAAGTAGGATGATTGTGCTCGCAACGCAAGAAGACATCAGCAAATGGTGAGTACAAGGCCTACATCGTCAATCCTACAGGGTCTTGGGCCGAGAAAGTCCCCACCGGAAACCAGGCACCTGATTCGATGCATCTACACCTAAAACCTAAGCCCTAAACATCCGAATCTCATTAGAAACCAGAAACAATGCGAGAGGCAGTGGCAGGAGGATTATGTTTTCAATTTGGTATGTCTTCCGATTGCTGCATGCATCCAAGTACACGACCATGCCTCGCAAACCCTTTGCCCTGAGGCCCTAAACCCTAAAGGCTAATCAATTCAGACTGTCAAACGTAACTGTGCCACCCAAATCGAGGCCTGAATCACTGCCCTGTGCCGTTGCGGCAGACGTAAAAGTCCGAAGGGTTGCAAAAAAAACAAATTCAACGTCAAACCCCGACTCTTCGATCCGAAGCAGGCGCCTCTGCTACAAAGCTGTGATCGCTGCCCCGCAGGCTGTGGGGCGTTTGTAGAGCGTCCAGTTGTGATTTCTATGATTACAAGGTCTGTCAGTTAGTTTTATCAGCATACTCATGTCCACTTAGACGCTTGTTTTTGCAGCCGTCAGGTGAGCATGTAAGAAAAGGTCAGTAGAACCAATTTGCAGGGTAGGGGTCTCAATTTGCTGTAGTTGGTAGGTGGGATTCTTCATATTAAGGGGTATGTAGGAGTCAATATGTCGGGATGGAGTTGGAAGTCCATTAGCATCAGGGCGCATCATAATGCACAAGTCTCACCTGTAAGGAGCATGTGAGAATTCTAAAATTTTTGGCAGAGGAGCACTACAAGTGTCCCAATTAAAAGTAAGGCGGCGTATTTGCCGGCACGCGACTAGTTTGCGTTGCTGTCCCTTGTCTATACAGCAGATTCGAGGCCGGAAGCCCTAAACCCGAAAACCTGAAGCCCGTAATCGGAGAACTGAAGTCCTTTGTCTACCCTTTTGGTATTCCATGTTTGTTTCGGACGTGGAGAGGTGCGCCAATCTTTAAAGAAGTGCTGGTTGGGTTGTAGATGTTGTCAGCTACTCTTGTACGCGTGCAAGTTAACTGCCCAACTATGACCTCTTTCCGCGCATTCAAGAGATGACCGAGGCAGATTAAGTACAAAGTCAAAAGAAGGACCATTAGAAGCTTCCTACCCTTTGTAGTCTATAATCCCTATGTAACCCCTATAATCCCTGTAGTTTCCATTCTCTTTTCCATTATCCTAAACCCTCAGCCTTAAACCCTAAACCCTAAACTAGTAGCTTCCATTTTTCTAGTCCATCATCCCTATATTCCTCCTATCATATTCCCTCATCCACTATATTACCCATGTTTTAAAACAGCTGAGGAAGCAGGATCTGAGTTGCTACGGGTCTTGGGTCTACACCCCTGGAAGCAAACATGGGCGTTCAAGTCGGTAGCATAGTGGATATATATAGGGATAATGGAAAAGAAAATGGAGACTACAGGGATTATAGGGATTGTGTAGGGCTTATAGGCTCAGAGGATTCAGGGAGTTTGAGCCTACAGCCTGTACAAAGTCCCAAAATGGGCTCTTGGAGGAGCATGTTGTGTGCCAGTTCAGGATGGCTTACGCCCTAACCCCTACACATCTAAGCCCCAAAATTCCAGACAAACCGTAATCCTTGTAAGGGTGTAGGAGTTGGGGCTTCGCGTTTAGGGGCCCAAGCCCGAATCCCAAGCAATATGCTTCAACAAAACCACAAACTGGGGATTGGGATATGAGCCCCTGTCAGTATTAGCCTTGTTAAGAGGCCCTTACCAGTGGTTGCAGGGGTCCCTCTTCTTGTTTGGTGTAGTCTCTGATGTAGTTGATAAGGAACCCATGTCCATGAAATTATGTAGGAAATCTTGAGAGCTGAGAACTGTTCGAAGTTGATCTTTTGTTAGTCCAGCCTAGCAGAAGGAAAAGGGAATTAAGCCCAGGCCCTACGCCCCAACCCTTCACCCCAAATCCCAAACCCCAAATCCTGAATCCTTAGCCCTAAATCCCCTGGTAGAAGGAGCAAACGATAAAGCGGACCCTCCGCTCGAACCGACCCCCTGAGCATTGATAATCTATGTAGGCTAAAACTTGTCGTAAGTCTTTTGGTCCATTTTGTAGAAGGCTGAAGAATGATCAACGTGATTTCCTAGCATTCCTCATGTAGAAAAGTAGAATAGACGCTCTGAGAATCCTAGTCCAGCAATTTTGGCCCCCACCTTACCCCGACTTGCACAGCTTATGCCCCTAAACCCTACAGCCTAAACCCTAACCCTAAACTCTACCCTAAACCCTAACCCTAAACCATAAACCCTAAGCCCTAAACCCTAGAACCTACACCCTAAACCGGCTTCCAAGAGGTGTTGGCCTCTCGGCAATCGTCGTAGCCATGGTGGCAACCTTGTTTGTCATCTGCTGGAGCAAGGACTGGGTAAATTGCAAAGCGGTTCAGGGTTGATAAGTTTACTGGGTTTATAGTGTCTATGGGGTTTAGGGCTATTAGGGTTTATAGGGTTTATAGTTGTTTTTGTTTTGTTTTTCTTTTTTTTGAAAAATCACCGGGTCCAAGTGGAACGACACAAGGTCCTACAAAGAAGACTGGACTGTCCGCGGCAAACCCCTAATCCTCGACTCGAAAATCCTAAAATCTAAGTCAGCCAAGCCCCAGTCGTAACCAGGTGATGTTGGGGCTTAGTGTTTGTAAAAGAGATGACTCGAACATTGACATATCATGTAGAAGCCTGAATGATTGGTAAAATTATGGCCCCAGATTCCTGTTTCACTTATGGTCTAGGGTACAATAGACGTCTACATTCTACATACTGTTGATAGTTACTCAGGCCCCTACTCATCCCTGTATACAACCCCCATGTTATTCAGTTCGTTCTCCATTTGGGGTACCACCCAAAACCCTAAACCCGGAACCCTCTAAACCCCAAACACTGAACTTTAAGCTTTAAATCTCTAAATCCTAAACCCTAAGCCCTAAACCTTAAGCCCTTAACCTCAACCCCTTTGAGGGTGAGTGGCGTCGCTTCATACCTGCCTCTGGGCTGCTGCTTCTAGTTCTCCTGGGCTGGCTGTGCTCCGTGCACCGGCGCCTGGGACCGCTGTACTAATGGGTTTCAGGGCTTAGCCTTTAGGATTTAGGGCTTGGGGTTCAGGGTTTAGGGTTTTGGGCTTAAGGGCTTTGGGAGTAGGGTTCAGGGTAGGGCTTTGGGTTTAGTTTGCGTCCTGAAACTTATTTGCAATATTTGCTCACTGTAGCACCCCCATGACGCGGTTTCAGAGTTCAAGCTCTATGGCTTAGGGTTCGGGGCAGATGTATAAGACTATGAAGCATGTGTAGATGTATGGTAGAAATCCCTCGAGGGTTTCTAGCCGCAGATTGACGATGCTATGATTATGCTCTCTACGTGAATCTGTCAAAGCTGTGGCTTCCTTTTCAAATCCGGCTCGCAATGTGTTGAGGAATTTAGGTTTAAGGTTTAGGGTTCAGGGTTTAGGGGCCCCTAATTTCGAGACCTGGCCCATACAATTAAGAGCGCAAATTTGGTAAGCTAGAAAGCCCAATGTCTCTTAAGTAGGGAATATACCTTTCATTTTAGGGATCCTATCATTTAGGGGTACATTTTCTGAACAAGGGATATTGGGCTTTCTGGGAAAGGCATAATGGTAGCCGTCAGCCCTGGTATTTTTTGTGGCTCGGGGCATTGAGCTGTGTACAGGGTGATCTATAGAGCGGCCCAGTAGAGCTATAAAGGGTTACATATATAGGGCTATCTAGGGTTATAGAAGTCATATAGAGTTTATTGAGGGTTATATAGAGTTCATGCATGGTTATATAGGGGTTATATAGAGCTCCCACAGGGTTATACTCAGGTTATGTGGGTTATTCTCAAAATTGTTAGCCCCCTTTAGTTCTAGATGATATTATGGCATCTAATATTCAGGGGTACGAATTGGAACATAATTTTGGGCACCACCTCATCTTCCAGATGACCTAAGAATTACAGTAATACACTAAAGTAGCTTCCATTTACTTTTGCATTATTCCTATATTGCCCCACTATAACCCCAATATATAGTTAGGACCCCCCTCGCCTATTTAGGCTATTGGCACCACCCCACCCCCAAAGTCAGAATACAATCTTAGGAAAAACATTTCCCAATACTCATATCTACCTAGGTGCCATAGCCTAAAATAAGCGAAAGGGGGTCTTATAGAATTTGGGTTAGGGTTTGGGGTTAAGGGTTGAAGTCCTCATGGCCTTGCTCCTGGAAAGCAAAAGCTTCCGCTACGACAACGACGACGACAACGACACAGAGGCGCGATGGGGCGGGTTTCAGTTGCAAGGGTTTTCTGCCACTCGGAAGGTGTTAGGACTTTCATTGAAGATGAAAATTCATGTTTGCCAGCCTTCTCTTGGAGCATCAAACCTGCCCTCATGTCTGCTCACAGCCTGCATGCCCTGCAGAAGCGAACGTGGCTCAAGTCTGCAGTTTCCTTGCATCCACTCGCATCAGCATGGGAAATTCCCAAGCGCAGCCAGCAGGTCGCTCGCCCAGTGGAACCATTCTGATTCCCAACAATGCACGCGTTGGTTGCTCTAGCGGGGTCATTGCCCGAGTCGGGGGCTCCGAATGGGTGAAATTTCATGGTGTGTCCTCCCAGTGCGTTGATGTATTTGTGTGCTTCTCGTATGGACCTATCCCAGAAACGTCTGGGCTAGGTGTGGAAATGCATTTCGGTGTATATGTCATGTCACAGCCCAATGAGTACATGGAACTTTCTGATGGATACCGGTGCTCTGGACTTCTTGTGGTTCGGGATGCACTTGGTCTCCGGTTCTTCAATGATGCTGTCGACGGAGATGTGTGGAAGCACAACATGCAGAGATTCAACAGGCAATGGGCCAACTACTGCGGAATCATACATCTGGGGAAACAAACCACGAATGCCCTCAACAAGGTTGCGGCCGTAATGGATCTCGACTTGCAGCGGAAACCAACTGTGAACGGAATGAGGGACTGTAATGTAACATTGACGGAATGAGCTCTCAAACCAGGTCGGTGATGACCATGGTGGGGACCGGGATTCTGTCCTTGCTCTCATGCTGCTTCATGATTGATCCATCTGATCTCAACGCGAGATTCCCCAACAATCAGACAAATTGTATGGCATTCGCAATCAGGCTTCTCAAAGGCTTAGGCCTTCGAGTGTGGGCCACGCAGATCATGATCGCGATGGGTGACCTGCCATTGGAATCTCGCTGCCTCTTCGGGCTTTGGTGGAATCGCATGTGGTGGAGCATTTGAGGCATGCCAGGTGTGGCTTGTAATTGATCAGCTCCACACAAAATGCGACAGAGCACTGCAAGCATTGCCTGGTAGTTCGCGTGAGATGCAAATGTCAGCGCGCATTGATTGTGTGACAATGTGCGGTGTGTTTTTTGACGCCATTGAGCCTTGCAATTTGGGCAACGCCGACGCCAAGCGCCATGCGCAGTACAGAAGTAGCGCCGCATGGGAAAACATTCACAGAGAAAACAAGTTCCACCTTCGCAGAGTGTTTCAGTTTCAATTTTAAAGATTTGCAACCTTGCAATCGCGCAGTGCCGGACGCTTCCCGAAAGTTCTAGGGGACGCTCCCCCCCGAAATTCTAGGGACCGCTCCCGTGAAATTCTAGGGATTATGGAACAAGATCCGAAGCATTTTTCCGTATGCCCTAGTTCCCCATCCTGGCCCCAAACTCACTATCTGCCACTTCCCCCTGCGCGAGGTGTCTGATGATCCTACATGCATCCTCGTGCACGGCTTCACTTCTACCTTTGCAAGTGCCTTGGTTATTATGTACAAAAACAATTTCAACAACTGAAATACATAAACATCAAAAACAAAACAGAAACAAACCGCACATTTTCAAACACAAGGGCTTAAAAACGATAAACACACTACGCACGCAGCAAATATACACAAACAAGTGAACAACAAAAAACGCGCAAACAATTTTCAAAATCAAGGGTAGTAAACTTTTGTGTTTAGGATGGAATCAACCACAACATTGTGAAGTTAATAATGTTATGTTTGTTTAATCCGTTAGGTCAAACCCATGATTATTCAATAGTGGTCTAACAAATTTTGTTAAAATCATACGTTGTAGCACTTGTATTATATTTCTTTCTGAGCATCCACGCGTTTATTTCTTCTTTATCTCTACAACACATCATATCTTCAAATAAGTTATGAAACATGTGGTATCTCTTCATAGTTATGCTTGTGATCACGTGTTTGACTGAATCATAAAGCGGAAACAAACGATCCAATTTTAACATAAGCTTATCAACATCATATAAGAATAAATCATTGGTTTCAAGTCTTTCTTCTAATTCTTCCTCTTTGTCTTTAGTCTGTTCGCATCTCCAACACCGATAAGCAAAGCCATAGATATTATTAATAATATTCTCTGGTAATGGCAATTCATATAAGGTGCAATAACGATCATGTTTCCTACAATTCTTATGTTTCCTACAATTCTTACATTTACAACTATCTGGTTTTACTTACTTTCCCTGATGTAATCACTAATAACCTTGATAACATCCAAGAACTGATTGATAATTTCATCTTGTTCTTTCTTATTGAGCATTTCACTGCTAATATGTATAGGTGTTATTTCTTTAAATGGTTTCTTAAGAAAACTGTTCTCAAAAGAAGAAGTAAACCTTTAACAACTCAAAGCGAAAATACGCTCTGTTGTTACCTTCAACATAATAATGTTTTTGGCCCAGTTTTCATCAATTCTTTCTATGGTATAAACATTTTGCGACCAATTTGATACACGTTCTTTTTCGTTGGGTTTCCTCTTCCTAAATATTTTAACTTCGTCGCCAACACCTAGATCAGGATA
>CAJNIZ010046648.1:24809-38255 GCA_905231905.1 Symbiodinium pilosum
TAGACCCCAAAAATATGTAGAATAATATCCTTCCAAACTATATTTAGAGATTTGAAATTTTCATTTTACCTACTTTGTAGACCCTACCCAAAACCGACCATGAATGGTCTTTACCTGTGCCATGGGTTAAAATCGGTGTGCGAAAAAAAAAAAACCTAAACCCCAAACCTAAACCGAAACCTTAAGTTCTGAATCCGAAAATCCAAACTTTGAACCTTCCTAATGTTGCGCGTTCGCATTGCCTCATCCCCACATCAGATTACCTTTTCTCACTTGCTTTCTGCCTTACTTGTATGTTGATCCCTGGACTGGGCTTGAAACTCGTAATTACGGTGGAGACTAAAAATCCCGAAGCCCTAAGCCCAAGATCCTAAGTACCCTAAACCTTGGGAATGAAGGTATTCTGTAGGAGGACGCCCCACCCTGTAATAGTGGTATAATAAGAATATAAGAGGACCCTAATACAATCCCTATTATCCCTTATAGTCACTATTACTGGGTGGGGGGTCCACCTAAGGTATTATAGTCTAGTAGAATAAGGTCATGCAGGATTTTGGGTATCAACAGTATGGGTGTTTTTCACGTTTTGCTGTTTTAGAATCCTACCCCTTAATATGTCTAAGGGCATTTGGACCCAAACCCAACCCTAGGCCGTGAACCCTGAACCCTAAATCCCCAATCTCTGGAAACTCAAACCGATTGGTAGAGGGCATATTTTGGACGTTGTCCGCCACTGAACCTCCTAGGGTAGCCAGAATGCTTCGGGTGGCATATTCAGTTAGGGTTTAGGGTTTAGGGTTTATAAGGGTTTAGGGTTGGGTAATGGGTTTTCCTTCGGGGGTGGAGGGACCTGGAAGGTGTTCCTCCCATCTTATAGGCCCTATTATGGGATAATGGAGAAGAAAATGGAAACCCTAGGTCCCTTTAAAGGGATCTATTATAGGAATTCCTAAGGTTAGCATCTTAGATTTATGTCTCATGTTTGAGAAACAAGGGGTCCAGGTAGTGGGTAGTAGTCCAGCCAAAGATATCGGTCTGAAGCCCAAGGACTCTCACTGCTAAAGACCAAACCGCTGTATCAAACCCTAAGCCCTAAATCCTAAACCCTAAATCCTAAACTCTAAACCCTCGAGTTTAGGGCTCCTCAAAACCATAAGCCCGAAATGCCAAGCTCTGTGATGCAAGTTCGGGCAACATCTGAGGTCTTTGGCGACTCCTACAAGGAGAGCAGCGTAGTTCCGAGTTTTTTGGAGTTTCAGGTTGACGTTTTGAGGGCCTCGAGCTTGACGGGGGTCCCCCCTGCCGTACCCAAAAACTTAGCACCTGGACACTTAAACAGGGACTGCCTGCAATCAGTTTGACTGTCAGTGAGGAAGAAAGGAGGATGTCCTTGCCTTCAGGGTCCAAGGACTCAAATAGCAGGGCTTCAGGTCCCAAGTACAACAATCTGAATGGTTTGTGAGACATGAAGCCCTAATATTTGAGTCTTTGGACCCTTGGGCTACGCGACAACTTGGAGAGTAGCGGCAGCAATCCACAATCGCAACCTCAAAGTGAATACGAATGTAGATTTCATTACGGGCTATTGGTGAGTGTATACAGAGTTGCTTAGGATTTGTGGTGAGTGTATATGCTTGGTGTCCAAGCTGGGTACTGTAAATTACAATCCGACCATATATGACGTTATCATGAACTCATTAATATAGAGTTTAGGGTTTGGCTTAATATCCAGAAGGAACCAGTCATTTCCCAAAATCCTGAAGCCCATAACCTTAGATTTCAAGAGCGAGGACTTCTTCTTCGCCTTCAAAGTCCTTCCCGTGATCATCTTCTTCAGCTCCGTCGTCTCAGCCTGCTACTACCTGGGACTCTTGGTAAAGCATTTAGGGGGGCTTAGAGTTTGTGTCTAGGTTTTCGAAGCTTGAGGTTTGGGATTTGCAGTCTTGGATCCATGGACGAAGGCTAATCCGTGCTCTGTACTTGCCGCTTCTTTCTTGTGATGTGCAGCTTCATAAGTTGGGTGCTTATGTCGTCACAGTGCTTGGTGGTCCTAAACCCTAAAACGTTAAACCCACAGATAGGAACCCGGGATTTTGAGAAGCCGTCATTGGGGGAAGTCCTATGGCGGTTTACTACTTGCCTGACAGGGCTTACAATATGGACCCCCTGTTCAGACAGGACACTTTTTGGGGTCCATAGTTGTTTGGAGCCCTAAACCCTAAATTGCTTGGATACCTAAACCCTAAACCCCCAGCCCTTTGGAATTCTAAACCCTTTGGAACCTCAACCCTTTGGAACCCTAAACCCTAAACCCTTGGGGAGGTCCCTTGGAGCAGGTGCGCCTTCTTGGGGTTCTCATCATATGTCAGGTCCTCATATTCAATCCGCTGCCTGCCCAATGCAGCTACTGCTAGAACTACATGAGCCATTGTCTAAACTCCTAGTATCACCTTAATAACCCCTATAGTAGTCCCCTATATAATCCCCTATATGACCTGTTTTAAGGAGTTTAGACTGTAGATCACATGTCCTGGAATCTGGGGTCCTATGTTGTGGGAGATCAGCCTGAGCCCTAGTTGATTTACGGTTTAGGGCTTAACAGAGAAGAAAATGGAACGTATCATTTAGGGTACAGGGTTTAGGGTTTGAAGTTTGGGGTTTAGGGTGTAGGGCTTGAAGTTTGGGCGATAGGTTTGGGGTGTAGGGTTTAGGGCCCTGGACATTAAGCCGTTAGGCTCTTGACAGGCATCTAAGGGACCGGCTCTGACTTGTTTTGTTCTTTCACTGCGGGCTCTGGACTTGCTACGCGAATACTCTCTGGAGTATTGTTTGTATTCGGGGATATGTTTAGCCCCAACATTTTCTCCTCTTGGAGTATTTTGAAATCCAAGGCCTGGAAGTCCTTAACTCCTCAAAACCTGTGAGCCGTGAATCCTTAAACCCTCGAAACTTCAAAGATCCCTGATGGTATATTATAGTGTATGGTATATTATGGCATATGATGGTATATTATAGTATATTATAGTATATTATAGTATATTACTGTATATTACCGTATATTATAGTATATTATAGTATATTGTAGTATATCACGGGCTGATGGCAAGGGATCATCCAAGAGATCTTCGTCCGCCTCGGCTGGCTGATGCAGATGTTTGGCTCACTTTGGCAACGCTAAAGGTGTAAAGGTATATGGTAGTGTCCCTAAATAGGGGGTCCCCAATAAAGACCCCCAAATACTATAGTCATTATTATGGGGACCCCCAAAATGGTACCCCCTAATTTTGGGAAACCCCCATCTTTGATGTTGCATAAATTGTGGGCCACAATGTAGAGGTCAAAAGCAGGTAACATCCTTTTCAGGACACCTCCAGAAAAGGAACCATATGAGCTGTAGTCTGAACTCCTTAAAGGGGTTGTATAGGGGATTCTATAAGGGAGTATTATAGGTCAGGGAGATACTTGACGGTTAGACAACAGCTCATATGGGGTTTAGTGTGAACGGGTTTCAAGACTGCAGGGAAAGTGGTGTAGGCTTCGGGGTAGAGTGTTTTCAGGGTTTTGGTCAGTGTACAGCCATGCATGATAGCATTTTTGGGGGATCATTGGTGAGCGTGTACATGGGGTGCTCTCTGGCTCTTGGTTTCAATGTGTAAGGGAGACTTCCGTCCGCCTAAACCTGCCCTCCTAGGAGGCATGCAACCCCACTTAGGCCTCGTCTAAAGGATTTAGTCTGTATAGGGATGTTCCCTTAGCCCTCAGCCCTGGACCCGCACGATGGATATCTTCTTTCGCATAAGATCCCACCTACCCAGGTCCTTGGAGGATCTAGAATGTTTTTTTAGGTACACCCAGAGGTCTGTGTATTTCAGAGTTTCATACCTTCTATTATGGCTAATGCTTTAAAAAAGCGATTTAACCTTCTGCAATCCATATCCAGGGCAGCAGTGTCCTTGGCCGTCCCGGGTGCCAAAGTATGGTCGAAGGGATTATTGGCGCTTTCAAGCGCTTACAGGAGGTCCTTGCTGGGTACTGTGCACCAACGCATCATAACAAATCCATAAAACCGAAATCGCAGCCGCTGGGTGATCCCTAGATGCTAGTAATTAGAAATCAGAGTGTAACGTTCAGGGCCCAGTGCCCCATGCTGGAGAAATGGCTAAGTAGACATTCAATAGTTGTACCACTGCAGTGATTCTGACGGACTTCTGAAATTTCAAGGCTAAGTTCTATCTGTTCTTATATGGACAGAATTATGAGTCCCAGCCACATGGGCCCCATGAATCAAGGAAGACGATGGGCACCGGGTACTGCGAGTCCATGATCGCCCGGTGCCTGAAGTGGGTGTTTCTCAAACTTAAAGCCCTCCTGCAGTAGTAGCCCATTATAGTAGTTTCCGTGCTAACCCTATAAACCCCTAGCCCATAATACTCCCAGTAAACTGGAGTGGACGTCTGTCGCGTACAGAAGGCAAGCAACCAGTACGAGTATAATTAGGGTTTAGGCCTAGTTTCCATTTCATTTTCCATGTTCTTTTCCGTTGGACTCTCCATTATAGTAGTTTCCATTGCATATTCCATTATCCCCAATATGAGGGTTTAGGATTTTGGGAGGATTTTCATCTCCAGGACATACACAAGTACATTGTTTAAAAGTTCCGCACGGCCTTGGGTGCTTTGAGCTGTAAGTGAGAGGCACAAGATCGATCAAATATTAGCTTTCAGGGCTCTAGGGTTCGGGAAGGAGAGAACTGAGACGCTATGAATACCGGATTTTATGTACACCGCCAAGAAATGCGTTGTCCTCCGCCAACGATAGCATATAACGGCTGACAAAGGGCCCGTCAGGGTCGCCCACATGCAGAAACTTTGAATTGTTAGGAAGATGGTTGTCCTTCAGATTTGTCAAAGCCTGAACCCTAAAGCCCTAAGCTCCCAGCTGAGGTTTTGAGCTTGCTTGGGATGGGATTGGGTAATGTGTGCGTTGATGATTTCCAACCCCAAGCCCTCAGGACCGAAACCCTAAAACCTTAAAACCCTAAACAAAAAACCCTCAACCCTAAATTCTAGAAACTCAAATTCGGAGGCCCTTAACGCAAGCCCTACGCTTCGAACCCTAAAGGCTTTAAACCAACCTGCATCCTCTGCTCCAAACCCCACAACTGCCACCTTGCCAAAGAGTTCATGTCATTTGCGCCTCTTGGGTTTGGGCTGAGAATGGAAAAGAAAATGGAAACTACTATTTAGGGTTTAGGGTTTAGGGTTTGGGGTTTAGGGTTGAGAATGGAAAAGAAAATGGAAACTACCATTTCGGGTTTAGGGTTTAGGGTTGAGAATGGAAAAGAAAGTGGAAACTACTTTTTGGGTTTAGGATTTAGGATTTAGGTTTTGGGTTGAGAATGGAAAAGAAAATGGAAACTAGTATTTAGGGTTTAGGGTTGAGGTTTTGGGTTGATAATGGGAAAGAAAATGGAAACTACTATTCAGGGTTTAGGGTTAGGGTTTCTGGTTGACAATGGAAAAGGAAATGTAAACTACTATAATGGAGAATCAAATGGAAAAGAAAATGGACAATGACATGCAAACTGTGATTATATACTGAGGTTGTATTGGGGTTTTGTAGGGATTATGGAAAGAAAATGGAAACGACTTTTTTGGTTTTTAGGGTTTAGGGTTTAGCTCCACCCCTGCAGCTAAGCACCAAACCCTCAAACCAATGCCCAGTTTTGCCATCGGCGTGGGGTTTCCAAAAAGAGGGCCCCCTATATACCCCCATTGTAAGAACCATCCAAAGGCACCCTCTGAACCCTACACCCTTTCAAGCTCAGGCATCTGCCAACATCTTCTTAGGAATGACGGAGGCGGATCGAACCTTGCAAGCTTGCAGCGGTGAATAAGTTTTCGGGGAACACCTTAGGTGGACCCCCCACCCAGTAATAGTGACTATAGGGGATAATAGGGACTATATTAGGATCCTCTTATATTCCTATTATACCACTACTACAGGGTGGGGGGTCCTCCTAAGGAACACCATGCAAAAAGTGGGTCAGGACAACTTCTACATGGTTTAGGGTCCTGTTCAAAGTCGACGCGGGTAGGTGTCCAAGACCCTATACCCTCACCCTAAACCCTAAACCCTCAACCTTAGCTGTTCAGAGTCTAAACCCTGAACATTAGCGCTACCTAAAACCCCAAAAGTATGTAGAAGAATAGCCCTAGACCCATAATAACAGCCATAAGGGCCATGATTTTACATATTTTTGGGGTCCAGGTAAACCTTATGGGTTCAGAGTTTGGGCCTGGCCACGTCAGGGCTTAGCTGACCATGCCCACCTCGCGTCTGGATGTGGGCAGGAGAATATGGGGGTCTGTCACATTAAAATTGAGGGTCCTCTCATGGGACAGCTTGGCTACTGGGAAGCCCCATAAGCCTGAAACCCCAAATTCTAGACCCTAAACTCTGTGACTAGGCGTCAGGGGTTTAGGGTTTAGGGCTAACCTGGAGCCATACACTGAGGCAAAGTTGGAAAATGGTTTTACTGAAGCGAAATAACAAGAGTGATAGGTTCTCACAACACCCCAGTAAGGGGCCAGCGAATCCCGAGCCTGAAGCTCTAAGCTTTCTTTGAGCGGCCCCCTCACTCGGAGTCCTACAGCCTACAGACCTCGCACCCGGATCCTGAAACGGATTTGCCAAACTCTTGATGCCTGAGCCCTTTAGCCTTTCACCAAAAACCGCAATTACCAAATCCTCCCCAACACCCAAGCCCTAAGCCTTAATCCTGTCTCAATCCCATACCCCGAGCCCTGAATCCCAAATGGCGAATCTCTAACGCTTAAAACCCTTAAAGACCCACCATGACCCTAATATAGCCCCTATATAACCATAATAATGACGCCAATATAGCCCCTATATAACCCTAACATAACCTTAATATAACCTAAAACACCCAGACCCTGCCAAAAAAAACTCCACACGGTGGAGGCCCCTCTCCTTGTGAAACCTTTCATGGTCCATATGACTCGCTCGGAGATCCACTCAGAAGCTTCTCACAAGTTAGGGTTAAGGAGGGATTGGGGTTTTAGGGTCTAGGGTTAGGGAGTTTAGGGGGTGTGGGGAGCTAAGGAGGGGTTGGGGTGTTAGGGTGGAGGGTTTAAGTTGGGTTTTTTTTGGGTTTAGGATTCACTTACGGTTTTTGGAGGTGGAAAAAACTCCAGACATTGCCAGCTCGGTGTTAAGCCTACATAAGGCTGGAAAACAAATTATAGAGTTGTACAGGAAAAAGGATGGGGCAGGTAAGCACTCACATCATCCCCAGCTTGTATTCCAAAGTCTTCCTTAGCTACAGCCGTAGAAACGACAATACTAGTACATCATCATTATTACTATGTATAGTAAAAGTGTTATTACCAGCATTACTATTACCATTATTGCTAATATTGCTATTAGTACTATTAATACTATTCCCATCCAACTTTCAACAGGCTTGGTTCAGGGTTTTTTTGTAAAGAGCGCAAGACAAGGGCCCACAGTTTTATGATCACGCTCCCGAGCTCTCAGAAAATCATCAGATACCCTTTGCACACCCTCAAGTCGATCCATGTGCCCGCCACAAGATCCCTCTCCATCTGCACACTCCAGGTTCCCAGACCCTGAGCCCTAAACCCTAAACCCTAAACCCTAATCCCTGAACCCTAAGTGGCCCTAAAGCCTAAGCCCTAGACCCTGAGCTCTAGATCCTAAACTTCAACCCCTAATTGAACGCTCTGAACCTCAAATCCTGAACTCTATGTCAAATAAAGGCCATGACCAGCGGTTTCGCCTCCATTGCTGGTTCCGTAATGGCCGCCTACATCCTTTTCGGAGTCCCAGCGGAGCCTTCGAGAATGTTTAGGTTTTAGGGGTATTCTGTTGGGGAACTCAAAAGGGACCACAATTTTGGCAACCGACAGGATTTGGATAGACGGCTCTATAGGCCCTATGTGATTCTAGATGGTTTACATGGGGATTCTATAGGGTTTGAGTGTGGATTGTATTGGGTTTAGATATAGGGATTACCTTGAAAGTCTTTTGGGATTCTTCAGACAATAAATAGCTAGCATGGGACCTCCATAGGCCCCTTTCAGAACGATTGCAGTCTACAAAGGGCCTCTTTTCAGGTTCCATGTTTGAAGGTTTACGTTGGGATTTGGGAGTTTGGGGTTGTGGGTGCAGAGTCTGGCTTGAGCGTCAGGGTATTCGGGTTCGTTTGTCTGGGCTGTTCGACTTGCTTGGGAGTTTCAAGATAGATTAGGGTTTAGGCTCGAGGTTTGGGTCTTAGTGTTTAGGGTTTAGAACATAGGGTTTAGGGTTTAGGTCCAGGTAGGTGAGGGCTTTGTGACCTCATGTGCGGGCCTTGAAGCTCAACACCTTAAACTGCTTTCTGAACCTCACCCTAAACCATACACCTTCCCAAACCTAACATGGAACAAATAGACTTATTGCAGACTACCTTCCTTTTTGAGGGGGTGTGATTCCATGTAAGTCAGGGGGAGGGTCGACCCTAAATCATATCAGGATCACTTGCTGGCAGCCTCTGTGATGTCTGCTCCGGCAGCATTGGCGATGTCGAAGCTAGTCGCTCGAGGGATGAGGGTGAAGTTTAGGGTTCAGGGTTTAAGGCTTAGGGTTAAGGTCTTAGGGTTCAGGGCTTAGAGTTTTGGATTTAGGGCTTAGGGTTTTAGTGTTTAGGGCCTTGGGTTTAGAGTTTAGGGTTCAGGGTTAGAGCCCGAAGGCTTATGATGGGGTTGTCGAGATCATGCAGGGCTTCCACAAAACGCCCCTGTTCGGGATGCGCTGGTCGCAGTGATCTAGTGAGCATGTAAATGGAAATTAATATATTATAATCGGGATATATAGGGGTTATAAGGGATAATGGACAAGAACATGGAAACTACTATATTATAACAAGGATATATTGGGGTTATAAGGGATAGTGGAAAAGAAAATGGAAACTACTATAGTTCAATCGGGGTTTCATATCGGGGTTGTACACGGATAATGGAAAAGAAAATGGAAACTACCTAAACCCTAAACCCTAAACCCTAAGCCCTAAACCCTAAACCCTAAACCCTTCTACTATACCTACTTTGCAAGTTGATGGCTCCAGGGATTTCGGGGAAGTGTTTTGGCACGGATGCGACGAAGAAGTTTTGGGGTTCACGGTCTTCTGGATTCTCCATTATCCCTGTATAACCCCGATATTATACCCCTATTATAAGATAGTAGTTTCCATTTTCTTTTCCGCTATCCCTTACAGCCCCAAGATATCCCTATTATAATATAGTAGTTTCCATTTTCTGAACCATTATCCTTTGATGGTAAAGTCTCTGGTGCTGCGTGCCAGAAGAGTTCCGAGGGGGATATTGGAGAATCAAAGGGAAAGTGGCACAGGAAATGAAACCTCAGGTCCCTCTGGAGATAGAGGCGTTGTAGAGGTGTATATAGGGTTTACGGATAATGGAGAGTCAGACGGAAGAAGAACATGGACAATGAAAACACACCGGGATTTCAGAGGGTCCATATAGGGATAATTACCTCTATATGGGAGCTCCTTTCACCTTCCAACAACCAGGCGGCCACGCAATGGGGAGACTTGAATGAAGGAATGTGTAGGGATTGTCTACTATCCCGCGGCACCGAAGATTTAGGGGTACCAAGAGGGGACCCTAATTTTTGGGGAACTCCCCGTATATACTTGGCTTCGTTCCCTACTAGCAGCCTCGGCACCCATTGTCTTTCATAGTAACCCAGGGTTTGGGATTAAGGGTTTGGGCGTTTAGGGGTTCAGGAGTCTAGGGGTTTCGGGGGCTTAGGGGTTAAGGGTTTAGGGGTTTAGGGGTTCAGGAGTTTAGGGGCTTAGGGGCTTGGGGNNTTTAGGGGTTTAGGGGTTTAGAGTACACCCCTAAACCCTCAACGCTTCATAGTTCCAGACAGCCATCCGGCCTGGGAGGTGTCAGATTCATTGGCAGGATTAGATCTTGGAGCCTCACATGATACAAAAATGCGGGTTGTATATATGAGCTATGTAACTGTCTTATAGGGGTTATATAGGGATATGTTGAGTTTTGGGTGGTTTAGGGAAACCCTCTGCAGATGGAGGAAATTGATATTGCACGACCTGGGGCCCCTAAACTCCTGTAGTTCCTAGACTTTGGGGATTTAAGGTAATGCAGGATTTGCTGCATCAAAGGTAGCCTGCATCGAATCCTTAATCGGGACTTCTAGAACCCTCAACCCTAAACCCTAAATGCCAGAAAGCCCTAGAATCCCATTGGCCCCTTGTTTTTGAGAAACACTCCCATTACAAGAGAGTCGTATGTTTACTATGCAGCTTATGCAAGTTCCACGAGTATTTGGGCAACAGATCCTCGTGATTTTAAAGATTATCCAACCACCAAAAATTCAAATCGTTGTATGGACCCGAGAATTAGGACCCTCCTTGTACCCTTTGAATATGGGTATATGCTCCCTATCTAGGGTAGATAGAAGGTAGAAGGAGGGTCTAGGAAAGGAAGTCATGCTTACCTTCCTTCATAATTCTCATAGAGGTGTAGTATGATAGATGTTGAGATCCAGAGTTCAATCTGAACCGTAATCTGAGGCATTCATGCAGTGCATGTGCAAGAGCAGGCTGTGCAGCAACTAACAACTAGCACGCATTCTCCAAAAGATGGCAAAGTTACACCCCGAATCCTGACCCTTACCTTGACCCTATCGTTTTCAACCTTGCTCCGAGCCCAAAACCATGACCTTCAGCCTTTGAAGGTTTACCCTGAAACGGAACTTCCAAGGACGCTGCATCTTTGGTGGATCTTGTTTTAAGGATTTAAGGTTCTATAGGGATTATATGGGGATTGCATAGGGAGAATGGAAAAGAAAATGGAAGCCACTGGCTCCTGTTTTGAGTTTGGGGTTTAGGGTTTTTGGGACCGGAGGTCAGGTTCGTAGAGAGGGCTCGGGGCCACCCGGAACCCCAAACCTCTTCGCCCCCTAAGGCTTTCCTGATTTAAACCTCGACCCAGGTCCAGTAGAATATATTGGGCTATACAGGATATATTGGGTTCAAAATGCCCAAGCAACTGCAGTTGAGCTCATTTGTTTGGGATTCCTCAGTCCTGACTATGGGAGCTTCTCAATCTGAGAGAATCTCAGGGACCCTAAGGGTATGTGGGGATGGTCAGAGGAGTATGTTTTTGCTGTTTCAGTATGAAGTTACATGGATAACTCCCAGACACTCCCCCCTACATAGTTCTTGGTTGTGCTTTTGTTCCTGTATGTGCTTTGAGTGAAACAACCCCAGAAGAAGGATTCAAGCCTTTCGTTCCTGGCATGCCTTTGTTTGAGGTGGAGAGATACGTGGTAAGATGAGGCCTGAACTTAAAATTCTGCATGAGGCTGTCTAAGCTGCCGAACTTGCAGTCCCATGCTTGCGTGCCAAAAAAGTCTCGTCTTTGTTGTGAAGGATACCTCAGAAGAGCCCACGATTGCGAGCACTCAACACCCTTCTGGAGCTGCCCTCCCGGAAATTCTCCTGAACACAGTGAATCTGGGGTTGGTTCAGTGTTTTAGGGTTTTGGGCTTTCAGATTTAGGGTTTAGGTTTAGGGCTTAGGGTTGATGTTGCAGTGAGTTCTTCGATCGTCCAAGATCAACAGCCGGACCTGAATTCTCTTTGGTGCGGACATTGGTAAAAGAGGGACCATGGGAAGACACCTCCTCAACGCAAGGGAACCCTACCTTATGGACATGTTGGGGACAGGCATCTTGTTTTGTGAGCAGCTACCCCGTCTACCACGAAGGGGGGCTGGATGCTGGCAGGAGGAGATCCCTCATCTTGCCACAAAACAATGCTTTCTGACTGCTGCCAGCAAATCCTGGATCCCAAACTGTTCTGCAAACACCAATTCAGACCTTACTCTCCACTTAACAAGGAACCCTCCAGCAAGCTTCTGGTCTTCCTTGTGCAATTGCAGACATCCTGAAGCCAACCCGCAATCCTCCTGGTCCTAAACGCTTTTACGCTTTTACGAAGCCAGACCGTGGACCCCGCCTTCTAGGCAGCAGAGATTTGCTAGGGCGGCCCCTAATGTTTAGGGTATCCCACAGAGGGACCATAATTTTGACAACTTACCATACATCCCCATGGATCCCAATATACATCTAAAAAAACCTCAAGTTTCCATTTGTTTTTTCCATTTGACTTTCCGTTCCAAACGAACCAACTTAAAGCCCCAAACCCTAAATCCTAAATGGTAGCTTCCGTTTTTCTATCAACCCTATCTCCCCCCAACCCCTCACCCCCCCCCGGCCGCCGACTACAGAAAGTAAACTTTAAGTTTGGTAGCCATAAACCCCAAACCCAAGACCCTAGACCGTGCGCTGGAGGACCAATACCCTGAAAATCCTGACCGCCGATTCGGCTCGGCTCCCTTGCCCCAAAACATGGGTATCTGTTTCGGGTGTGAAATATGGCGGTTTAGGGTTTGGGGTTTAGGGTTTAGGGTCCGGTTTTGGGGTACCGTAGATATTGGCGACGGCATTATTTTATAGGGACCCCCCCAAAAAATATCTGACAATCTACCATACAGGCTTATAAGGAAGCATATAGGGGTGGTTCAGGGTTACATAGGGGTTTTATCGGGGTTCTGTAGGGTGGGGTGCCCTGCAGGCTCCAAGGAAACGTAGGGCTTGTTGGAGGTCCTTGTGGAGGATTGAAATGGGCCCACCCTAATCCTAAACCTTATACTGTAAACCTTATACCCTAGCCCTAAACCCTAACCCTAAACCCTAAACCTTATACCCTACGTAAACCCTTAACCCTAACCCTAAACCTTGAACCTTTTACCCTAACCCGAACCCCGGTAACGAAGGGTTTAGGGTTTGGGGCATGCTGGGTGGAGCCTGGAAGGAGCAAGCGTGCGGCAACCCTACACCTTGTAGAAGGGGATTTCAGATGCTTTGGAATTCGGAGCACACGTTTCGCGACACGGGTGTTCCAAACAATAGTTATAAATTTGATTCTCTGAGGTCTAATTCAGATTGGCTGAGAATGGATTGATGGGCCCTGCCTCCGTCTTGAACGAATGACGGTTCTTGAAGGATTCTGTCTTTCGCATCTAGAAGCGTGCCCTGCACTCAGCAATTCCTCCCTGGCTAGCAGGGAATGAATTCATGGACAAGAAAATGGAAGTTAGCTTACTATTCGGGATGATAAGGACCACTACAAGGACTCCTTCCTTCACTCCTTGCTGGCCAGAAGTACGGTAACTTCTCCAAAAGGCCTGTTGCTGTGTGAGTGGAGGTTCCCATCCGCAAGCCCGAAAGCTCCGAAATCCAAAGCCCCTAGCTAAAAACTTCCGTCTGCAAACCCAGAGCTCCCAACGGATTGGGTTTAGGGTTTAGGGTT